>CADDXX010000412.1:388408-422847 GCA_902810485.1 Alauda arvensis | reverse complement strand
GCCGCGCTCGGTGCCGCGGGGAGGGCAGCGCCGGCAGCGGGCCCCGCTCCGTCTCGCCGCCGGCGGGGGCTCGGCCCGGGGCAGGTGCGTCCCCTCGCGGTCTCCGCCGCCGCCACGCCGCCGAGCGGGACGCGGAGCCCCGAGCCCGCCGCGGGCTCCCGCTCACCTGCCGCTGCCGACCGAGGACTCGGCGCCCGGGAAATGCAGGTAAGAGGCGGCCCCGGCCGGCGGCGGGAGGAGCGGGCGGGAGCGGGAGGGGATCGGGGGCGCTGCGGCCCCCCGGGCTCGGCTCGTCCCCGGGCCGGACGCCTCCRTGCGCGGGCCCCGAAGGGGCGGGAGGCGGCGCGGGCGGTACCGGGGCTCTGCCGCTCCTCGCAGCCCGGAGATGCGGCCGCGCTTCGCCGCCGACCCCGGGAGGAGCCCCCGGCGCCGCGGCCGCGGGTCGGGGCGGAGCGGAGCGGGGGCTGCGGGATCGGGCTGCGGGGACCGGCCCCATCGCGGGCAGCGCCGTCGGGGAACGATCCGCCGCCGCCGGGGCAGCAGCCCCGGGTGAGCCCGCCGGGACAGCGGAGCGGCCAGTGGAGCGCGGGGCTGGGGCCGGATGCGGGGCGGCCCCGRGTGGCTTTGGTGGTGTTACTGCGGTGGGAGAGAGCTGCGGTGTCATGAGAGGCGCTGCCCGGCTGTGAGGGGCCACCCTCTGGTGTGAGGGATGCTGCTGGGACGCGAGGGATGCTCCTCCGGGGCGGCAGGCGCTGTGCTGGTGAAACAGATGTTCCTCAGGCATGACAGACATGAGTTCAGAAACAGATGTTACTCYAGTGAGGTGGACCTTACTGTGAGCACAGGAATTGTACTGTCAGATGAGGATCCTTTCCCTGGGCATGAGCACGGCAGCTTTGGGAAGTGCACACCGTGTCATTCTCACCCGTGTGGTTCATGTGCCAGCACGAGCCATGGCTTGTGGCGTGGGAAAGGGTCCCTGTGCTCTTGAGGCGCAGATGAGAAGTGAAAATGTGCCTGGYTCCACAGCACCAGGGCATGAGCATCCCAGTTATGTCTGTGACAGACACGCTTTTTTATGAACCTTGGTTTTTCTTCTGGGAATTGTGGTGCAATACTTCCCTTAGTGGTACGGGTAAAACAACTTCCCCAAACATATTTTTGTGTGCTCTGATACACTTTGTTGCCYCATGTTTTTGAGTTTTCCTCTGCCATAAGGTGAGTGTCCCTGTAAGTTTCTGTATCCAACTTTCACCCACCTCTAAATGCATTCCTGGCCCTGCAGTGTGTCATCATCCTCACTCTTGCCCTGCTGCCTGCACTCACATTCTCACCTGTTCACCTTTGGGGTCAGGTTTTTTTGTGACAGAGCTGTTTCTTACATGTCGACTGGCACTTAAACTCCTATTTCAATTTCTTCCTAGCCAAAACCTTGGATGTGTGTGCACTGTGTTCCCTGTGTGCACCTGCACGTTTCCAGTGTGTTCTGCTCTGCTCCACATCACCTGCACACAAGGACTGTGTGCATCAGTGCCTGCTTGTCTGCCCGGCTGTGGAGGGCTCTTTCTTGGTGCCCTTTTTGGGTGCTTCTGTGCCCACAGGGCATGGGGCACACACAAGGTCCCTCTCTCCTTTACACTCACCTGTCACCTGTCCCTTTGGAGCCTGCCTGGTGCATGCACATCTCCAGTGCCTGCCCYGCCTTCCCCACACCACAGCAGTGCTCAGGGGTGAGCCTGTCATGGCCCTCCCTTCCCACATTTGCTGCTGGGCATCAACATGGGTTTTGAAGGGAGCACTTTTTTTTATGGTGGGAGTTTCACCTGCAGGTGCCTGCATTCTGTCACAGGTGCAGATGTAAATGGAGACCCAAGCTGTGTACAAGCTCCTCTTGCCAGAAGAGAAAGAAGGGCTTTCTCAAGGAGAGAGACAGCCTCCTCTTAAACCAGTGCATGGACACCTGGGTTAGCCAAGGTGAAGGCTGGGCTCTGTAAGAATTCAGGTGGAATGTTTTTCACCCCAAACATCCAAGGTATGGGAGAGTTGCCATGTGTGCAGAGGAGCTAGCCCAACTACCCGGKTTTTTATCCTTCTTTAAAGAAAATAGCTGAGTCTGTGAGGAGAGGAGCATGAGGATGAGCTGCCAGYGCAGATCAGGAGGCAGAGCTGGGGAAGTGAGCTGGCCCCATTCCAGCCTGGGGTTTCCTCTGCTCACAGCTCCATTGCTCACTCACGTTTCTGTGCCCAGGAGTGTCTGCAAGAGATTCCTTCCCTTGGGAAAGGAGTCCCTCCCAGGCCCCTTCAGTGTCAGCACACCTCTCGGGAGCTGGGAGCAGCCCCTGTGTCCTTGTCCCTGCTGCATGGACAGTGAAAATGTCCTTCTGCACGTGACTGATCTCTGTTTAGGAAAGCTGAAACTGAAGCTGTGGCTGCAGGCACCCAGCCCTGAGAAGTCTTCTTTCTCAGCCCCTTCCCTCCCAGTCTGCCAGCATTCATTACATCAGCTGAAAAAGAGTAGAAATTTGGAAAAGCTGCGTTTAGGAAGTTTGGGGGTCTTATGTTTTAAAGAAAAATGAACATTCCTGTATAGGAAAGTCTCCAGGAGCTTGTTCTTTTAGGAAGAGATAAAATACTGTTACATTTAAAGTTACCTTTGAGCTATTCGTCCCTTTCTTTAGCCCAGTAGCCCCCCCTGTTTCTGGACTGCTTCACATCTTGAGTCTTTTGTCCTGAAGTTGTTGGGCTTGGGTTTCAAGGCGYACAGGGAAACCAGCTCTTTTCTGAAAACTGCATGATTGCTCATTTAAATGAATATAAATTGTTTCTATTCATAAGATCTTCTTTTTTCTTCTAGCAGCTGATCAAAGTTCGAGTGAAAACCATTTCATCATTTCCAAATAAATTGGACCCACACGCACACAGACACACACTGAGCATTTCAGAGAGACTTTTAAACACAATACTTGTAAAGTCAGGATGTGGACAGCCAAGGCATGTTATCTAAGACAGGGCAGTCTGTGATTTGATTCCACTTTTGCACAGAAAGGGAGCTTCCTTTCCTGGGAGAAGGCACACAGACTTCATTAAAACTAGAGGCAGCACAGAGAGGGCTCAGGGGAATTTCTCCTGAACTAAAAAAAAAATCCTTTTATAATGGGAGATTTAAGGAATGAGGACCTGGGTAGCATTTCAGAAAGAACATCAAGATGTAGCATGGTGTGGTACTTCACTGTTTTCAGCAGCTCTGAAAGTAGCTGGTGCTCAAAGGGCTTCCTRACTCAAGAGACCTTGAAGGCATGTGGTTGGGCATTTAAGCTCTGATAGAAACAGGCAGTGTTTTTAACAGCAGGGTGATTAACCTTCAAAACAAACCACCAAAGGCAGCATTTGCTTCTCCAACTCTTAAAATCTTCCAATAAAGACAGGGTGTCTCTTTGGAAGGGATGTTTTACTGAAGTGCAGGTTCTTGGGCTCACTGCAGAGACAACTGACTGAGACCATGTGGGTGGAATTAGAGATGAGACCAGACCCTGTGATCCACTGCCCCCTTCCAGGCTTTGCCTTAGGGCTTGGTAAGGCTCAGGCAGGCCTGCCCTGCTGAGAGGAGGAGCTGGGGGTCCCTGGGGCAGGTGGGCTGTGGGCACAGCAGCTCCCCAGAGTGGGGATGCCCTCCCTGCCTTGGACCTGCCCTGCAGATGGCTGTGCTGTGTCTGCTGTGGGGATCCTTCCCTTGTCCTTGGAGCTGTGAAACAGGCACTGAGCTCTCATGGTGTGCCTTGGGGCTGTGGGCAGGGCAGAGGGCAGTGCTCTGTGTCCCCTCCAGTTCAGGGGTCTGCATKACTCAAGCTCTAGAGGCTGGCTGAGTTTGCAAGACTAAGCCCTTGTTTTTTGTTTTTTTTTTCCCTCTGAAAGGGAGCTCAGAAGGGGTCTGACACCCAAATGGCCACACTGATGCTGTGGCCCCCATATTGCTGGTTGGGTTTCCCCTGGTACAGTTCCTTTGTACCCTGTGTTCCCAGGATTTGCACCTTTCCTTGTGCTGCAGTGTCCTCCATGCTTCTCTCAACAGCTTTCCTGCTTGCTGGGGCTGCTGCCAGGCAGGAGGATGCTTGGAGCAAACACTGGGGTCAAAATGCCCACAGAGCTGTGTGCTCCCACCCCACTGGCCCCTATCCCCAGGTGCCTCAGCCCCGGGCAGGGCAGTTCTTTGAAGGGCTGTCCCCAGGGCTGGCAGTGGCAGCCACGAGGGCTGTGTGGAGCCCATCTCTTCCCCTGGAATGTTTACCTGTCTAAATTTAACTCCCCAGCCGGCTGGGTCCCTGCTGAGCCGACCTGTTCTGCTGTGGCTGGGCTGTGGCTGGGCTGCTGCTGTGTTTCCTGCTGCCCTGGGCTCGTGGTTTGCTCCCTCTCCTCGGCCACTGCTGCCTCTTTCAATGTCCTGGGCAARCCAGCTCTCCCTCTTGCAGGTTTTATTTTTAAACCTGGCTGCACAGCCCTCAGGACTGGAGAGTCCCTTGTCCCCTCATCTCTGAGTGTTTGTTCTGCAGTGGGCTCCAGGAAATCTCCCCTTGTCCCTCCATGGCCCACAGCTTTCCTCCCTGGCTGTGGCTGCTCCCTGGCCAGCTCCAAAGGGACAGTGCCTCCTTCTGCTCCCATCAGGATCCAGCAGTGGGGAAGCAGTAGGTGCTTCCCTGCAAAGGTATCTTCCTTATCTCACTTTGTTCAGAGCTGGGYTTTTGTGTGAGTTTGTCTGAGAAGTGAGTGATGTGTCCCTCATCTTCAGAGTAGCTGGAGAGAGGGACAAACAGAAGAARAGAGTGTTCCTGTTCTGTCAGGCTGGATAGAATTCCCTTTCTTTAGACTTTCAGAGTTTGGGGCAGTAAATAGGGCCCAACCTGGCAGCCTTCTCCATCTAAATAAACCCATCAGGATCAAACCACTGGTGTCCTGCACAGCCCTGCAGGACACCCCTGACTGATCTGTCTCCCCAGGCATGCCTCAGCTAATGCTGTGGTCTGCCACATCAGAGACATGGCTTAGTCCTGGCCTCCTCTGCCCCTCTTTGAGCTCACCCGGTGGCCTCGGGTTTAATGCCCTCACATTCAGAGCAAAGGTAACTCAGGCCAGGCCTTTCATGACTGTGATTTGGGGTATCCAACCCTCAGTGCTGTCAAAGGTCCCCTTTTTCCCTGAGGTTCAGCTGTTTTGGATGCTTGGGGGCATTCTTGAGTGGTCTGGGCTTGAYTACTCCAAGGAACTGGTCCATTTTGCAAAGCTCCATCTCAGCCTCTGGAGCAAAGCAGAATGAGATGAATTAATGCAGAACGTTCCAGGGATGCTCAGACTGAGTGAGTTTTCCTGGGAATCAGTCTGTGGCCAGAGAACTCATGGCACTGTTGCGTGCAGGGATGGGTAAAGARCTCTTGGTTTAGATTAATTTGTGGTTTTAAGTAGCTGGTGGGAAAGGCTCAAAGGGTTTGATGGTTTTTGTCTTAGGGGAAGAAAAGCAGAGCAACATTGTGTCTTTATATAGAGATTTGTGAACACATACAAAGTTTAAGTCTTGGTTTATTTGAAGGATTTGAGGGAAAATACCTTTTCTGTAAACTCTCCCATCTCATTTGGAGGTGAGGGGAGGCTGGAGTGATTGAGTGGAACATGTGTTTTGGATTTGGTTTTGTCCATCATTAAGGGCAGAGGGTTAACAAAAGTCACAGGAATACTAATATTTCAGTGGTCTCTCTAAATCTGTCTTCCTTTCCCAGTTGTTCTGTATTTAGCTTTTTGGCTGGTTTGGTATCATTGTTTAACTGAGTCCTGGAGCACTGCAGCACCTCTATTATGGACAAGTTGGAGCAGTAAAGCAAATTAAATGAGAATCTCCCTTGCTTAGCTGGAAAACCTTTCTGAGCTTTGTTATGTATCACAGAGTGTCGAGAGAGACATATGAGCCCAAGCATGTCTTCATTAGTGGAACATTTTTCAGAAGAAATAATTTTGTGCCTGTCGGGTTCATTACTCCCTGAGGTGTTCCTGAGCACTTCGAAATCATCTCCAATCATAAAAAATTGATACTGTACAAAGAAAATTAAGTTCCTTCTTTTCCCCACCTCCTCTGTTTTTGCAGCTCGAACAATGCTACAGGTTCCTTTATTATATTCTGTGGCCCAGGTTTGTTAACAATTACAGTAAATACTGGTCCTGGCGGCATGTCAGGGTTTTGGTCAGTAAATATGTTGCCATTATCATTTCTGTGTCTCAGCTGGGAAGGTKTGTGGTGTCCTGTGGCTGTCATCACTGTCAGTTTTGCCCAGGTTTGCATCTCTGAAAACTGACTGAAGCTTTACAGACTTACACTGAGGTGATGCAGATATTCATGGGGTAGCCCCATTATTCTTCATGCTGCAGTGGAAGTTGCTGGTTTTAGACCAGAGCTCTYGCCCCTGTGTGTGGTGTGCACAAACCAGGTTTCTCAGCAACATCTGCAGCCTTGTGGGTGGCTGCAGCTGTTATTSCACCTGTGGAGATTTCACAGCCTGGGGTTCAGGTAGAGTGGAGTGAGTACTCCTGTGAATTATGACCAATTACCTGTCCCAATTTCTCTTCTGTTTTTATAACTATTCCCTATTTCCCCCTATTCTTAACTAGCTGTTTGGGAGCTTTGCCAGTGTTCAAAATTAACTTGTAATAATTTTTTTATGAACAGCAAGGAGGTTTTTCAGCTGGGTGAGCTTGGTAGGTGCAGCTCTGGCTTTGTTCAGTTTTTACTGAAGCTGCACAGGCTCTTTCAGCATCTCTGCTGTTTTCCAAGGAGCCTGCTGGAAGGCTCAGAAGCTCTCCTCCTCAGCATGCTGAGATGATGTGAGGGTCTGTAAGATTTCTGCAGGACAACAGTTGCACCCCAGTGGTATAAAACCCCGTTGCAGGTAACAACCCAAGCTTTTATCTACAAGACATGTAAAACTTCTTTATCTTCCAAGAAAATGGTGCCAATTAGGTCACACACCAGGAACAATTTGCTGTCTGAGTTTGGCTGCTTGTGTTGGACKGTGTCTGTGCCATAGCCCATGAAAGAAGGGGAGCCACAGCATTTTCTGTGGGCACAGCTGTGACCATGGAGGCCTCTTTGTCAGCACAGCTGACACTGGGGTGTTGAGAGGAGTGTGTATTTTCTTTTGTCTTTTTTTCTTTTTTTTTTTAACTTTTTGAACTGAAAAAAAGCTTTGTGGGATAACCTTGAAAGTCTGGCCCAGGCCCTTCTAAGAGAGCCAGCTAATGCTTTCATAAGTCAAGCATAAAACCAAGCTGGAAGCAATAGGAATAACAGTTAAGCTTAGACAGAGTTAGCTTGTGCTATCTAAGCCTTGCTTTATTTATGGACAARGCTGAACTAGGAAATGTGTTTTAAATACATTAGAGAGAAAGTTCAGTCAGTCTGTTGGTGCTTTTGGTAAACCTGGGTGAGATCTGGGCTGGCAGACCTTGTGCTTCTTGCTTCCATCCCCAGCTGAGCARTGGGAGTTGGCCACCACAGGATGCCTCAGAGCAGGCATGGAGAGCTCTGCCTTTACCTCCASCAACTGCTGCACCTCCCTGAGGCCACAGGGAATGCTGTCCTCTGACTTCCCAGCTGGTTCAGGAACTCATCTTCCTCCTGGTGGTGATCTTCACAAAGCCCAAAGCCTCTGTCCACAGCCAGGGAAGGATTATCCAGCAGAGGATGTGTGCTGGGAGCTGGAACAGGGACAGGCTCCATTCCTGTGGACATTGTGGCTCAGTGACACCCTGGGACAGGTGTCAGAGGCTGCCATGGGGTGCTCATAGCTGCCTAAACTCCGCCTGGGATTGAAGGAGTTCCAAAGCAGCACCTATTCCCAAGTTGTAGATTGACATCCAGGTGCTGGTCTGGTGTGAAAAGCTCCAGAGCTGCTTGAACATAATCTGTTCTCTATTTGGTTTCAGGCAAATGCCGCTGGTCTGCTCAGTCAACAGCTGTGACTCCACCTAAATACATTTTACTCTTCCCTTCAGCTGCTCTGTCCTCACGTACAGACACCTTTGGCTTTTAATACCAGCATCATCACACCAAATTCATGGTCCTGTCACTCCTGCYTGGGCAAGGCTTTCTCTTGGCACACCTCAGCACTGTGCTGGGTGGATCTGCCAGCCTGTCCTGATGAGTGGCAATCTGGGGCCTTGCCTCTGTGACTGGTCCCTGTAAATTGTTGTGCTGTGCCCTTGTCCCATGGGTGTGAGGGAAATCCTGCTTTCTGTCACTGTCCCTGCTTCCCCAGCTGGCTTTGGTGCTTGTTCCTGCACAGGGCAGAGGGTGCTGGTAGTTCCACACCTGCCTAAAGGTGCTGATGAAGAGAAGATGCTTTGGAGGACATCCAAAAGTATCTGCAGAGCCCATTCCTCATCTGTGTGCAAAGTGAGTTTCTGTTTGCTACTCACCTTGCACCATTTCCCTAAATTAAAATGGCTAATTACTCTGCAATAGTTCAGGTTCCTAAGAAAGTCTGGGTGCAGGTGAATCCCTAGACTCCTATAAGGAATCTCCAGTGTGGATAACCCCAGTGCAGACATCTGTATGCCTGGAGCAAATGGCCAAATCCTTAAGCAGCACAATAAACAAACACAGAGCTGGTAAAGTGAAAAAAAGCTCCCAGAAGAAAACATGGTTTGATTAAATTGAAATTTTCAGAAGAAAAACATGCTTTTCYGTAGTGATGTTTCAAAACCTAATGATTTCTGTTTCCAATTGACATTTCGACTTAAATGTCAATTTATGTTGAAATCCAGAACAAGAGTTGAACTTTCAGGTCAACACCCCAAAAATCTCTCATTTTGGATGAACATTTCATTTTCACAGACTAACAGGTTGGAAGGGACACGGAGGATCATCTGATCCAGCCTTTTTGGCCAAAGCACAGTCTGAACAAGATGGCCCAGCACCGTGTCCAGCGAATCTTAAAAGTGTCCAGTGGTGGGGAATCCACCACTCTTCCCTGGGGAGATTATTCCAGGGGCTGATTGTTTCCATTGTGTAAAATCTCCCTTTTCTGTCCAGCTGGAATCTCCCCAGCAGTAACTTGTACCCATGACTCTGTGTCTTTTCCATGTGGCTCCCTGTAAGAAGGGAGTCTCCCTTTTCTTTGTAGCCACCGTTTCAATACTGGAACATGGTGATAAAATCTCCCCTAAGCCTTCTCTCCTCAAGGCCTTCTTTTCTCAGCCTCTCCTCACTGGCAGCCTTCCCACTCCTTTTGCCAACTTTGTGGCCCTTCTCCAGCCTGTCCACATCCTTTATTTGCACAGTGGGCACCAAAATGGAAAGCAGGATTCCAGAGCCCATACATTTGTACAGTGCTGGTGAACAGAGAAAATTCTGCTAAAACGTTTTGAATGTTTTGTTTCTATCAGTAATACCTTCCTTCCCACCCCTGCATTTTCAAATCAAGAGCATTTGGAATTGTTCATAGTATGAAATAGTGCAATATTTTGACCTTTCATCCCTATTTAGGATGCAGGCAAATGCTGGAATCCCAGCCCTTCTTGGGGAACTGAGATTCTATCCTCTGAGCAGATCCACAAAAGCATATTTCCACTGGTGTTGCTGGCTGGTTACTTCACTCCTTTGTCAGTGATGACTTGTAATTCAGTGCAGATTGAGCCATGGTGTGTCCACATGGCTGGAGAGGCTGAGTTAATCTTTCTTGCTCCGTGTTGYGCTTTCAAATTGATATCCAGATTTCTTTCCAAAGATAAATTTCCCTTCCCAAGCAGCATTTGGTATTGCAGTGCACAGCTTCCTGATACTTGTTCCATGCACAAAGGAGGATCCTGGTGCTCTCCCAGTCTAGCTACAAGCTATGAAATCAGGCTGTTTTCAAATGTAAGACAGTTTCTTGGTCGCCTGTTGTTTGCAATCTCACAGCTTGCCATATATCTTCCTCCTCAGAAGTTCCTTTTCCCCCTTCCCAGCCCTGTGGGGAGGTTTTTCCTGCCAGGCTCTGTGCAGTGTCTCTGAAGCAGTTCTGTGGTGCTCCCCAGAAACAAGCTTTTGTCAGGCTGCCTCAAAGCATCATCCAGAGAAAAGTCTCTGAAGCAAGAAGTGTCCTTTTCTGTCTGCCTTTGAGGTGTTATCTGCCCTCTTCCCAAATGCAATTGGCTCCATCTGCCTCCCTGAGCTGTTTTGTTTGGAGCGAGGGGAGCTGGGTGAATCAAGGGAGGCCACACACATAAACAAGTGTGTGTGAAATCAATTAATCTCAATGAGCAGGAGGCTTGTTCCTGAAGGAGAAAAGCCTGGTTCTCACAGAAACCTCCCCTGTGTGTGGTGGGACTGTTAGAAACATTACATCACTGGGACAGTGATGAGCTAGGTGAGTATTTTAACCTCTTTGGCCAGTATTTAGAGGAAGAGTGGTGTTTGATGGTGTTTGAAGCGCTCACCACACTCTTTGTACTTTAATTGATTTTCATTATGGGTACGGTGCTAAAGCAGGCGCTATTGAAGGGACCTGAATTTTGGCATCTTAACTTCAAATATTTGCATCATAAATTTGCTTCCAAGCATTGCACTCACCCAATCAGGGATAACAAGCTGTGCCTGTCATTCTTATTGTTTGGGTAATAGACATTGTCAGKGATACATACACAACCTGTAGGACAGGAATTACTTGCAGGATTTTTTAAAAACTATGTTTGTCTCTAATTAGAGGAAAATCTTATATTGCTTTTTGGAGGTGTTTGATAAGAAAAAGATGTTTCCKCAGCTGTCCTGCAGGAGGAGGGTTATTCACATCTCAGCACAGTGCAGTCCTCTGCTGTAGGGTGCCCAGGGGTCAGTCATTACAATCATATCCCAGGCTCACTCTGCACCTCTTTAAAGAGCAGTCTGCTCTCCTGGCTGCCTGGGGCAGTGACAGCACAGAGCTGTGCTTGGCCTCTCTTGGCTGGGGGAAGGACATGGRTATAAGGCTGAGGAGAGCTTTAGGGGAAAGGAGTGAGAGTCTGGGAGATAGCCACTCCACTCAGCCTCTTAAATCTCACAGGAGAGGATGAGGTAGTGCAAGTCTGAGAAACCAAAAATCTCTGTGCTTGCAGTGTTAGACATTAAAATCTTACCATGGCCACAGATCTTCCCTGACTCCCCCTTGCCTCCCTTTTGGGGATGAGGAAGATGATAAGATATGTTTTGCACTGAGGGCTCCTTGAGGAATCAGGCTCTGCTTGGGCCAGCTCAGAACTGAGAGTTCATCCTTCGGAGTGARAGTCTCCCAAAGGCTTGAACTAAAGCCAGCCCTCTTAGGGTCTGGATAGGATACTCCTGTTCATGCAACTTTGTTATATTTTGCTGTGATTTCTCAATTCATTTCTAGTATGCAGTGGTTTGTTTTCCTGATTTGAGAAGTCTTTTAGACTAAGACTTCAGTGTGTCATTTCTTCAGCTGAGKCCAGGAGACTGCCCCACCTGGAAGCCAAGGAGATGCCCTGTGTGGCAGAGAGCCCTMCTGCAACTTTCTGGCTGGAAACATCTCTGCTTCATCACCTCCTRCAGGCAGCAGGAGCCAAAGCCCTGCCTGGCGGATGCTGAGCAGCCAGTGCCTTCTGTCTCTGATCACAATAATTTGGCTTGTTTGTTATCTGATTTGATGGAGGCTGATGAGGAGATCATTTCACAGGGCCCTGAGGGCAAAACCTCAGCTTCCTAGAGCTACGTTTATTTTGTAATCCTCCCACAGCCCTGGGGTGATCCCCTGGAAACATCTTGCAGGGGAGGTATCTTCTGAAACACACCAAGTCATYTGCAAGTTAGTTGTGTGTACACCTCTGAAATTCCTCTCCCTCGGGCAYTTCTCTAGATCCCAAAAACATCCAGTGTGCTCCTTCAGGCACCAAGTATCCCTGCTCAAGTGGCTTGTTTTCCTCCTTWCACATCCATGAACAGAGATTCCATGTTCACAGGTACTGATGCTTGTGTGGTGTTTACACCATTTGCTCTTACAAGCCTCTGGGGAAAGGGCAGATGCTGGTTTTGTCTGACTCTGGGATGGAAAGGCAAAGAACATCCAACAACACAAGTAAATTAAACTGCTAATTTGTAGGACCTAATTACAACTGTTGRGTTTGTTGCCTGACATGAAAATAAAACTCCTCTTGCGAGGTTTCCTTGTTTTGGGGTTTTGCTTGTTTGTTTATGCTGAACAAAGCAAGTGAACAAGAGCCACACTCCTGAGCAGGAGAGGATGGTTTGCCTGGTTTGTTCCCTGTATTCCTGCCTGGCTGCTGCTCAGCCAGTTGTGCCCCGCGCTGTCCTTTGGGAGGGGCATCCTGGGCTAAATATATCTGTGCTGCCTGTGAAATGCAGTATGGGTGCTGCGTCATTTGGTGCAGTTCACTTGGAAACTAAGGTGGGAAGCCAGCTTTTATTTTCAGCCTTGGGTCAGATGCATTGGTCAGTTGTCTCACCCAGATTTTTAGTTCTGGTCAGGAGTTTGTCCTTGCAAGACAGACATAAAACCTGCTCTCTAAATAAAAAGCCATGCTCATTGCAGTGACAAAATCACGTTGGGGCAACCATATTTTTCTTGCTCAGCAACCAGATTGACAGTCAGAGAGCTTGCTCAGATAGATTACCTTGACAGCAGCAATGAAAGTCATAGCTCAAATATCATGGCTTAATGGGTAGAGGAGCTGGTGTGATGCTGCAAGCTCTAAATATATCAGAAAGAGCCCCAGTGCTGGCAGCACACTGACAGCTGGAGACCTTGGGCTTTCTCTGGTGGTGGAACAGAAATGGATCCCTCCACAAAATGAGTGAGGAACAGATGCAGCTTGATGACTAAAGAGGGCTTGGGTTTTGCAGTTTCTAGTTCAGTTTTTGGCTTGTCTTCCTCTGCTGTTCCTGCTAGTGCAGAATGATTTCAGGAGAAATGAAGATGTTCCTGGGGTGTGGAAGTGCCAAGAGGTGGGCACAGCCCACCTGAGCTCACTGTGGTCTCTGCCACACCCAAACAACMGCAGCAGCAGGGCAAGTGTGGCTGCACTGGTGACAGGAATCTGCTGGGGCTCTGGGGGAATTATTCAGGCAAACCAGTGGGTGSGTGTAGGAGAAGGGAMTACAGGTGAGTCCTGATTAGTWACAGCTGTGTTAATTACCGATACAGCCTGGCCCCTGATGAGTCTCAGCTGTAGCCAATAAAGATAAATGTGATAGAAGGGAGTGGGTKAGCTGGTGAGGAGGATCATGAAGGAGGAGGAACCTTGAGGAAGAGGAACGAGAGGATGATGAAGAAGGAGGATGCTGGAGAGAGAATCACTGCTGTGAGGTCAGTGTGGGTCTACAGTCACAGTCCAGCCAGGTGAAAGCCTGCAGAGTTCAGCAGGGAATAACCAGCAGCAGAGGCTGCAAGGGAATCCCCCAGCAGGAGCTGCTGCAGCCAGGGYCMGGGAATGGTTGGGGTCAGGATGGCTGAGCTGGAAATGGGARTAAGCCAGGAGCCTTCTCATGCTGTGAGAAACAARAARTCTGTGTCTTGGGTCATTTCTACCCTCYRATAAGAGGGCTGCTGCAACAGGTGGAAACCCCTGCTCTTTCTCMAAGAGCTCTCCAGGGTCACCTGCCTGCAAGTCTGATATATTGCAGTCACATCTCTGGCAGCTGATCATGGTTTTCAGTCTTCTCCCTGATGCCCCTGTAAGTGAGAGTTCACCAGTATTTGCCAGTGTTGCTGGCAACACTGAAAAAGGAGGTGAGAACCCCCCAGTATAAGATCTTGTATTTATCTAGGGGGAYAGTAGCCATGGGAATTAATTTCTGCCTCATATTCTGTTATGCCTAGCACACTGGGGGCCCTGAATATTCCTGCAGAGTAAAGCCACACAGCTTTGCTGGCAAAGAGCTCRTGGCACACTGAGGTCCTGGTCCAAAGTGAGAGATCTGAAGGCTGTGGGATATGTACTTCATGCTAATGGCAATAAAGGCTTCCATATTTCACTTGGAGGATTCAGTTGTGAGGGCTGGGAGCTGAGGTTTATAGGGTTAACCCARCCTCTGTGACTTCTGTTAAGCCTGAGTGGCTTCTTTCCTTAGTGGGCTTTACCTRGGCACTGATATGTGTGAGCAGCAGAGAATGCAAAGGATTACAACTGCCATTTGAACCAGCCCAGGTGTAGTTTATCCTCTCTGTTATTCAGGAGTGTGAGAGAGCAGAGAAATACTTTTCTGTGGCTTCGTTTGTGGGCTCTGTGTCTGCTCCTGCTTTTTTGCCTGTCCGTGGTTCACAGGAAGGTGGTAGCTAATTGAACAGTACTGGCAGGTATTGTAGAACTTTGGTAGCTTTCTATCTCCTTGAGTTTCTGTACTTCATCGCTGGGTGCCTTACAGCATGTTCCAGCTGCTGTATCAAATGCTGTGGGTGCAGACTTAATGGCTTTTATTCAACTGTTCTGTGACAACAGCAGCTTGCAGGATGTGCCAGAACAACGCCTCTGTTAGGTGAGGAGGTGCTCTGTGTGTCTCACTTCAGATGATTAGCTAAASCACAGTAACATGCAATTAACCATTCAAAAATCAGTGTTGCTGCTGTGTGAAGTTTGCTCCCTTCCTTCTTTCCCTCTCCCTGTGGCTGTCATTGCTGTGATCCCCTCCTGGCCAGGCATTTTGGCTGTCTCACATCACTGGGCAGGCTGCAGCCTGAGCGGGTTTTGGAGAGCAGCTGTGGCCTTGCCTTAAACCTGGGGAAGGTGGAGTTTGCTGGGTTGGTCTCCACTGTCCCTGCACAGAGGGCAGGCTGTGTGATAATGCTGTGCTCATGAGGATTTTGCCCTTCAGGAGTGCTGCTGATGCTCAGGCTGGAGTTTCTGAGTTACTCTGGGAGCACTAAAGGGATGTGGGGTGTGTTTCAGTATGTTCATGTCCCTAGATCCTGCCTGCCAGCTGCTCTTGGGATGCTGGTTCCTGAACTGCAGGTTCCTCTCTGCAGGGCAGCGTGAGGCAGTGCCAGCAGCTCTGGTGGGCAGGAAAACCCTGCAYCCCTCCACTGGTTCTGCCCCTTGTTCCAAGTGAGAGCATAAAGGTATGTCCTGCCCCCCCTGAGAGGCAATCCCTGCTGTCCCTTTGGGTTCCCCACAGACCTCTCATGTTGGTGTGTTTAAGAGAACCTCTGATGGGTTCAGGGCTGCAGCTTTGGGGAGCAGCCCAGCCTTACAGGAGCAATTCATTCAGCATCCCAGCCAGAGCAACCATGGCCTTCCATGACCTTGGTGGGCATTGGGTCAAGGGGATGGGGCAAGAACAGAAGAGCAGCTTTGGGACTAGAAAAAGCAGGGACAGGAAAGGAAATGAAGAGGGATGTGGTAACCCAGATGGGATATGGCACCAGAGAAGGAAGGTTTGATCATCCACCCCAGTATTGACACTGCAACGCTGGCGAGCCTGGCACAGAATCTCACATAACTGCTGGGCAGTGGTGTGTGGGGAAGGAGGGGATGTGGTGACACAGAAAATTAACTCCACTCCTGTGAGTTTTTCTCTGTTGGCATCCATCTCTGGTTCTGTATTTTCTCATTCTGCAGAAAACAAAGAGAGATAACTTTTTCTTATTCTTCAGTCATTAATGAGCCATTGTTCCGGGGGGGGGGGGGAAGGAGAAAGAAGTAGGGAGTCATATCATGGGAGAAGTTATCTTTCTCATGGGCTATAAAACTTTGTGTGTAAGTGGTGAAGGTCTCCTGGCACTGATGCTAATCGTACCCAGGTCTGACTGTACAGTACTCAATGTAAAACACGTGATAATTCCTTCTGGAGTTTCAGCAGAAATCTCTCATTTCCTAGACAAGCGTTCTGTGTTCCTGTGTCCTGCTAGGCTGCYGTGCCACCCAGCAGCCCTGCCCGAGCTGCCTGCCTGCTTTGCTGGCTGTTTGCAGCCCTTTGATGGCAGGCGCTATTTAATTATCAGCGGTGTTAGGTTCCCTGGGCTCCCTACATCAAAGCCGAATACCGGCAGCCTGTAATTAATCTCAGCTAATGTGCCACTGTTTACACTCCATCTCGGAAACCAGACAGATGTAAGAAGACACCCAGCCTTCATCTGGGATCCTCCTAGGTTATTTCTGAGCTATCTTTGGAGAGCTGTGCCTTCCCACCCCGCCGGTCCCTCAGAAATGAGTGCCTTGAGTTTGCTGGGGAATGAGTGGGACACTTTGTTTCCTCGCAGGGAGCTGGGTTCGTGCCTTTTTGCTGGCCTTACCACAGCTGGTGCTGGCTGGCGTGGCCTGGGAGCACAGAACTCCTGCAGGAGTTGTGAATTGTGCAGTGTGAAAGTGTTGGAACCCTGGACGCTGAAAATTTGGGGTTTTCTATGTTGAGAGGTGCTGACCCTCAAGCAAGCACCACATTTGATCTGAGGCCTTGGGAGAGGCTCCTGAGATTGAGTGACAGCACAGGGGCTGTGGAGTTTGATWAGAAGTGTGTGAKCTCACAGGGTGAATAACTGAGGGTTTAAGACTTTAGAATACTGTAATGTGTGTGAGCCAAAATKGAGAACTTAGGGTGTTATCTAAGACTCTCTTTTTTTCCTTCTTCTTCGTGGGTTTAGGTGGTTTTTTGTAACTGGTGAAAAAGGTCCCCAATGCAGGCCTTCAGTGGTCACCATTGGGTCAYAAACATCAGTAATAGCAGTGTCATCTGGTTATTGGGGAACTAGTGCTTAAAAMCCTTGAGAAAAAGTCAGTAGTGGCCATTTTGCCACATTTTCCTTGCAGCTGGTGAGAGCTGAGGGCTTGTGAGTCTGTGAATAGATAAGATACAATAAATCACCAAGTCCCAACTCGAATTTATGTTTCTCATGTGTCATTAATCCTGGCCTTGGCAAGAACAAGAAAAAAGGAGCTCACACTGTAACATGAAAGTGTGAACAAGTGTTGCTTCCTCTGTCTGTCTGTCCCCTGGCTGTGGCTGAGGAGGAGCCTGCTGGCCTTGGGGATGTTGGGATCTCCTTGGGGGAGACACACGCAGTCCTCTGGGACCCCAGTCTGAAAAGTAAAATTCATTTCTGGTCACCCTGCTACAAAAATTTAACAGAACAAGGTGATGAAAATGCCTGGAGGTGTGGAAYGACTGAAAAAGATTGTGCATCCTTCATTAGAGTGAAGAGTCATAAAAAGCAACATGACAGAAGTATATAAACTTAGAAGTACAGAGAAGTAAACCAGGCATTGCTGTGTATACTTTTAKGTAATACAAGGTTTCCAGTGAAACTGAAATAAAACATCTGACACACGTGAAACTTATTTTTTTGTTACAGCATATAAATAATTGAGACTGAGAACATGGCAGAATGCAGAAAGGAGTAGATATGTGGATAAAAATCTTGCACAGTTTATTTTATTGTAGCTCATTTAGAAGGTATGAGGCTTCYTTTTGGACAGTCCTTCCAGCTGCAGGCAGTTAAAAGCTCTTCCTGGCCCTGTAAGCCTGCAGTGCCTTCCCCTGAGCCATGTGACAGTGGGCACAGCCTACGCCTTGCACTGCAGAACATCTCTGCACTCAATGATTGCTGGGATCAGGGGTGGCCACAGCTTTGTGATCACCTGCAGCTGAAGTGAAGGACAYGAGGCTGCTCTTGTTTCCCTCATGGGCTGTACATTCAGGGTGACAATTGCCCATCTTGTCAGACACAGGCTCTCCTGCCTCAGTTACCTCTCTGCCAGTCCTCCCCTCCGGCGCTGTGGGGGAGAGGTGACCTCTGCAGGAGGAAATGTTCCCCCATCAGAGCCCAGCAGCTCCWTCCCCTTGGGGAACAGTTCAGGCGTTCCCATCTTTTTTCAGCAGTGTCTCGTTCAGACTCTGTGAGTTGTGAGCAGCTCAGTCATGTGGGGAAGGCGTTTGCTGGGTTTGACTTTTCCTGGTGCTGGGTGTGTCTCTGGGCTCTGACTGTTTGCAGTGGACACTGATTTATCCTGTAGTGCCCTCACACAGCGCGCTGTGTGACAGCTCCCTGCTCCCACGCCCAGCACCTTGCTGGGTGATTCAGGTAGCTGCCAGCACCGCCGGCCTGGAGGGCATTAGGAGTTGTAATATCCAGCAGAGGGTGCTCAAAAGCAGAGATCCCAAAGAACTGGGTGCTGCTGAACCTCTGCATTCCCGTTGTTGGGCAGCAGAGCCCCAGCTCTTGGTGGCTGTGCAGGGTGGGCAGGGAGGAGCACACCTGGAGGGGCACAGGTGCTGCTGAACACCTGGCGCCCATACAGCAGCACTCTGCGGTGGGGGAGTGTTATTTGGGGCTAGTTTTTGTCTGATCCCATGGGTGTGGAGAATGCAGGGTGTCCTCCTCAAGCATGGCCTGCTGTGCAGTTTCACCCAGAGAGAATCCCGTTTGCAAGCTCTAAGGCTGCTCACAGTTGCAAACCACTTGGTGAGGGATTTGCTTCAGAAGTGACCCCTGTTTGAACACTACAGTGCTGGTGTTCCATGGCTCTCTGTGCTGGCAGTGTCCAGGTGTGCTGTGAGTCCCTGTCACCTGGAGCTGAGCCTTTTGCCACGCAGGTGAGTGCACATCCTGTGGCTGCTCTCAGCTCCAGCCTGGGAGTTTGGAACTGAGCTTATGCCTACACTGAACTGAAACTCTCCAAGTGCATCTTGATCAAAGCTTCCAAGTTTGATCATGTTTTTTACCTGCCCAAGCTGTAAGATACAGTGCCAAACTGTCACTTGCTCCCAGTTGTGCTGAGAAGGGTCACAAACCTTTGGTGAACCCTCAGCAAGCTTGTCCCAAATCTCAGATCTGAAAAATGACACTTTTTCAGACTGTGTGTTGTAAATGTCACATGGCTCCAAATGCAAATTTTTTTTGGCCCCAGCACAAATGAAGAATGTGATCAGAGCCCTGGGATTAGGGAAGGAGAGGATGATTTTTTCTTCAGGTAATTACAGGCAGCTGAGTTGCTTGTGGAAAAAAACCTCCTGCTAATGCTCAGCACCTTTTGAGAATTTCCTGTAGTGTAGGCATCACTGAACTCCCTCACATCAAAGGGGAAATACCTGTCTGGCCCTTAATCCAAGGCTCTCTTGGAGTAAAGAAAGATCATAGGTCTTGATTATATCAAATCCAAAGACTTCATTTCTTTCTTTACAAATCTTCCGTATTTTCCCTAATGCCTTTCCTACTGAAAAAAGTCCCAGACTGTTTAATCAGCATACCTAATTAATAGTGCTGTCTCACATAGTTCATCTCTGTGGTGCTCTCTTACATGGGGTTTCCCACCAGTGCCTTTTATAGAAGAGATTCTTCTTGTGATCTCCCTTTTGCATGTAGGGAAAGCAAGAGAGGGGAGAAGGCAGGAGAGATGCTGAGGTCATGCAGCCAGCCAGAGGTGGGGTCAGCAATAAAACTCCAGTTCTTAGTCTTGGGCAGTGCTGGAGCTGTTCCTSCAAGCCTCAGAGTGCATTTRGGGCTGGGTGAAACACAGCAGCCATTGAGAAGCTGAGGACAGAGCAGGGAGGAGGGCAGAGGTGTAATTACACACACGGGCAGCGGTCACTGCCGGGTGCCAGTGTTTGTGCAAAGCTTCCTGTTGTCTTTAACACCCCGCAGCGTGCTCAGGCACCCTTGCATTCCCCTGACAGACCCCGGGCCAGTGCCCTCGCTGTGCTGCGGGGGCAGTGGGGACCCAGAGCGAGGAGCTGCTCTGCCCGAGTCACCTGAAGGACCCTGCAGCACCTGGGGCTGCTGCATCGGGTCATCCTGCTCAGCTCAGGGGAAAGCATGACCTGAAGGGGTCTGGCTGCAGCTAAATGAAAAGAGAGACTGAAAAAACACATCTCACTCTAAGGGCTAGAAGGGTGATGGGCTTTTGTTTGGGGTTTTTTTTGTTGTTTTTTCTTTTTTGGGGGGAGGTGTGTTTTGGTTTTTTGCAGTTCTTTGGTTTGGTTTTTGGGGTTGTTTTTGGTTTTTTGTGGGGTTTTTTTGTGTTTTTTGGAAGGATTTGAGGGGGGTTTTGTTGGGTTTTTTGTTGTTTTGGGGTGTTGCTGTTTTGGGTTTTTGGTGGGGGGTTGGTGTTTTTTTGGGGGTGTTTTGTGGGGTTTTTTTGGGGGTGATTGTTGGGGTTTTTTGTGAGCTTTTTTATGATTTTATCTTGAAGCCTAGATTTTCCCTCTTTCCCCTCTTCAAAAAAACAAAACAAAAAACCTCCTTCTTTAACTAATTTGGTAATAATAGTATGGTTCCAAAAGTACTTGTTTAGCCAGTGCCGACTGTATGCTTACACAGCTACCTCTGGCCTGGGCAMGATTGAAACCACAATGGCTAAGTATAGAGGCCTCTAAAATATCTTCATATATGCAGTGCCTGAGTGCACAAACAGAACTGGTCTCTCTTCTGTCCACAGGAGCAATATTTTCCATAGGATTTGTATTGACAGAGGTTTTCCCTTGCATGTTTATTAAAATAAAGATCCTCCAGAAATGCATCCAATGTGCTGAATCCCATTCCATGGCCACCTTCAGCCTGATATAAGAAATATAATCTGTCCCTGAAAAGAGTAAGCACTCTTGCATTCTGTGCTGCAGCAGACTCTTGGCTCAAGATGGTTTTTTAAATTATTTTTCTTTTTTGTATGAGGTGTTTTTTATTCTTTTGCTTTTAAAGAAAGTGGAGAACTACTGCCAGCATTTCAGCCTTAGCTTTTGAGAACTGCTCATGCACAAAGGAGAGATGCTYTCACCCTTGAAGTGTGTAGGATGTGTGGACTAAGTGACCAGAGCTGTGTTGGGTGCATTCAGCTCTGCAGAGAAAGCACATCTCTGTGCAGTGTGACACTTGCTGCTGGGGTGAACTCCYCTCTGCAGCCTGTTTTCATCTGTGTCTCTCTGGGAGCCTGACCCTTGACTTCTCTGTGTGCCTCCTGTTAAGTCTTTGASTTAAGCTGCCTGCAGTTTTTGGGTAGTTGTGGACAAAGTGGTTTTTCTGTTCCTGCTCTGTGCGTGTGCTACCTCCAGTGTGTCCTGCCAATGCCCAGCTGTGGGCTGCATTTGCACTGACACAACATGTTCTGGTAGATGACAGATYTCTGTGAGCTGGGGCTGCCTGCTCGCTCTGCTCCTCGCTGTAGGCAGTGTGTGACCCTGCTCTGGTGCCAGCCAGCAGCTGGCAGGGCTGGCACCATGAGTGCRTGCCCAAACGATGTGCTCCAGGGAGCAGCACCTGGTGCATGAGACATGCACATGTTGCGTAGGTGGTCCTCAGGCACTTGCAGATTCTCCTGTCAGGATTGTCTGTCCTGGCTCTGGATCCTCTGCTGGCACAGCAGCAACCCTGGAAACCCCCCAGCTTTCRTAACAATAATGACTTGTCCTTCCTTTCTGGAAACAGCAGCTTCTTGAAATGTTTGTAACAATGTGCAGCTGAACGTATAGACAGCCCTTTCAACACCCAGCCCYTGTGTGCCACAGCACAGCTGCAGAGCTGGAACTGCAGACATGTTCTGAAACCCTTCTGTCTGCAGGGCCTGCTCTTCAGGCACAGAGGGGACACAAATGAACATGCGCATGGGACAACTTGTATCTTAGTTATAATAGATACCTTAACAATACTATAATATTGAAATATGTGAAATATTGGTAGCATCCTGGTAAATCTCTTTACATTGTTGGGATTCTGGTTTCAGTTGTTGGGATTCTGGGATTCTGTCTTGCAGGACACAAATATTGGTGAGGTTAGAAATAGTTTCCAGACATGTTTATCATACCTCTAGAAATCCACCTGTACAATGCAGCATGGTAACTGAGCTCTTCACAAGGCTCACAAGAGGTGAAGTGTCTGACTGAGGTGAGGACTCAGGGAAAGGAGTGCTCATCCAGGATGGAACAGGCTGTCTGAAACAGAAAACTGCTTGGCTTCTTTTCTGTTGCCAGTTGTGGAGAGCATTAAAAACACAGCTTAATTTGGGGAAAAAAATAAAATATTTGGGGTGGATAGGGAGCAAAATTAATAGAAGTAAAGTGGAAGTGGTTGAGTAAGGGGGCTGCAGGCTATATACAGGTGAGATAAACCCTTTTCAGAAATGGTCCAAGTAAATATGGTCCTACGTCTGCAGAATTTGGATGCTGACCTCTGAAGTCCCTGGTGTTTCAGTGACACTGTTGGCAGGGCTTTTCAAGGTGATCTGTGGGCWGCAGACTTGGTGTAAGCAGGAAGGCTTAGGGCTCCAGCAGCAGGGCTCACCAATGGTGTGTGTGGGGGCAGCAGGCTGGGGGAAGAGCTGCTTCTGGGAGGTAGTAAAGGATGGCTCTTCTGTGGCACTGTGCTCCATTTATTTGGGTGAGGAGTTGGGGCTGGAGCTGGCTCTTCACCTGCTCTTACACTTCTGGTGGCAGTGGTGAATCACACAGGCCACATCACAGCCCAYGCTGCTGCTTACTGGTGACTGTGCATTCCTTACCTTGGGATGCTGGACTTCACAAGCTGTCTTGGAGAGCAGACTCAGAGAGTATCTCAAAGCACATCAGCCTTAATGAGCAATTTTGAGCAGGATTGGCCATTTGTCTTTTTTTATCTTATTGTTTTAAAATCCTKCAAAAACATGTCCATGCAGACAGAGAGAATGAGGTAGAGAGGGGCAAAAAACAGATCCAAGAAAAAGCCAAAACAAAGCCAAATGACATTTRGGCAGCATTCAGAATTGCAAAATCAAAATCCCCAGCTTAGGCACCACCTRGCTCCTGGAGGCATCATAATTCCACAAATGCCTCATTTGACTTCTTCTCTGTGCTTGTCTGGAGTTTTGAAATTATTTCTGGTTTAACACCCCTTGGGTGCTGAGTTTTTGACTTAAAWGCCTGCCCCAAAGTGCTTGAGCCTGACCACCATGCAGAAGGCAAATATCCTGGCCCCTCAGYCTGCCCAGGGGCTTTCAGAGCACACCCAGCACATGCAGGCATGGTAAGATCAAAAAAAACCCCAGTGACAGCTGCCACTTTGTTTTGAAACATCTTCCACAGGAAAGCTCAGGGATCACAACCTGCTTCTCTGCTTTAGCCAACAGCTGCTTTATGCCACATGCTGGGAGCTCTTCAGCTTCCTTCAYGTGTTTTGTTGCTTGCTCCAAGTCTGGAATAATCATCCACACTGTGGTGTGGCTGACATGGGAACAGGGAAGTGGCCCTTCCTCCTGTGCTTAGTTGGTGCCTTCTCCAGAAGGRATAGGTTGGGAGCAAAGGGAGCAGGGATTAAAGCAGCTCTCCTGCTTCCCTGGGCTGCTCTTGGGAAGCAGGGAACACCTGCTGCCTCTGGCTATGGCTCACCAGCTGTTGGGCAAGYGGGAATGTGGCAATTGGACGGGAGAGGAGCAGCACCTGATTTGGGGCCACGTGTGAGCTCAGGCAGCTCCTGGGAGCCCTGGGGCAGGAGGGCCAGCAGTGCCTCTCCTCTGGCCTGCCCGTGTGGCTCCGTGCCTGGCAAGGAGTGGGTTTGGATCCCTGGTGCTGTCTGGCTGTTCTCAGAGGCCACAARAGCACTGAGGACCTCAGGGCCAGGATCCACCCTTGGAGCAGAGCCCTCCAGAGCTGGGTGTTACAGTGCGTGAATCCTCCCTGCCAAGTCTTTTTTGGAGCTTGCAGCAAGTACCTTGTGTAAGACCTCCTACATAATGGCTGTGCAGAGCCAAAGCCCAGCCTGTCCAATGGACCTCATCCCTCCTGGCTCCTTGCTTTTCACTCCACTGAGGCTCATGGGGCTGGAATCGTTTGCTTTTTCTCAAGCTTTTCTTTAAAAAAAAAAAAAATCGGAGAGTGTTGCTTCTGTGGAAAAGCACTTCTGTTCRTTGCATGCTGCTGGAGTGGGACTCGCCTAACCTGAGTCTGGGATGTGTCCTGTGAGACTGAGAGGAGGCACKCTGCCCTGCCAAGCCCTGCTTTTGCTGGATCCAGCTGCGGTGGTTTAGGTTTCTGGCTGAGTCCATCTGAAAGCGGCACAGAGCAGAGCACAAAGAGAGGGAGGGTCGTAAGTACCGCCATTCTCTCCTGATAATCCCTTAAAAAATAATTGCAGGCCTAAACCTCTGGCCTCCAGCAAATTTTCCACTCGATTAGAGGCTTTTGTGAAGCCGGGGAAAGGGACACGCAGACTTGCACATTGTGCCGCTGCCCGAAACTTCCAGCTGGGATTTTTTCCATCAAAAGGGGATTTTAGTAAAACCATTATAAGGGGCTTAGTCACAGAAAAGCAGTTGAGCTGAGACAGGGGTAGATTAGCTTTAACATGC
This sequence comes from Alauda arvensis, assembly GCA_902810485.1. Classification (NCBI taxonomy): domain Eukaryota; kingdom Metazoa; phylum Chordata; class Aves; order Passeriformes; family Alaudidae; genus Alauda; species Alauda arvensis. The sequence goes on along the minus strand of CADDXX010000412.1, from coordinate 398,580 downwards.
TTGTTTTTGGCACTGGGGACAGGGTGGAAGTTGCAGCCGGCCGCTCGCACACAGCCCGCCCTGTCCCACCCAGTCCCTGGCAGGTGTGCTGGGACATGTTGTGTGCCCATGTCCCCTGCTGTCCCCCTGGTGTGCTGCATTTGGGCCCACTGGGGGTGAGGGGAAGGGAATGGGCAGCCTGRGCACCAGCCCTGCTGCCCTGTGGTCTGGGTGTGGAGAGAAAAGTGGCTGTTGCTGGCTTGGCCTTGGGTGTGTGGTCCGGGCAGCTCTGTGCTAAGGGACAGGTAACTCTGGGAAGGGAGGCCATGAGAGGAGGCAGCATTTGCAGCCTTAAGGGCCGTGTGGTGCCTGTGACCCACATGGGTGGTCCCTGCTGCAGGGACAGGCCTGGTGTAGATGTCCCAGGAGCAGCTGGAGCGCTGCAGGCACAGCCCTACCTGTTGTGTCCCTGCTGGGTACCTGCAGCTGTCCCTGCAGGGCTCTCAGCTCTGCATCTGTTGGGTCACACTGGCCACTGCCTGGAATAAAAGCTGTGACAGCTGGAGAGTTTGCTCAGAGAGAGACAGAGATGGCTTCTTGGAGGGGCTCCTGCTGCTGGGAGCTCTTCCACAGCCCACAATTGTACCCCAGCCTTTCCAGGCTGGTGTGGAAGAGTAGGAAGATCCTCTTTGTCCTGACCCTCCCCTCTCCAGGACTACCTTGGGCTGGAAAACTCATTTCCATTGTTGCTGCTCCAAGTGGCAGAAACCAGCAGGACTGGAGATGGAAGGGGTGGACACCAGGCACTGTTTGGTCACACAGGGATCTGAGACATCACCTGAGTCAAGTTGTTTCCACCTCTCCTCCCCCATTAGTGCTGATTTTCACTTTTTGATGTCTGTGAGTCGGCAGAAGCTAATTATTAAAAATCTGTAAATTATAAGGTGTAGTTGCTTCTGAAAAAGACACAGTCACTGTACCTGTACCAGCAGTGTGAGAACTGGATGGAAAAGACTATTTAAATGTATGTGCTAAAAAGGGCACACACATACAGCTCCAGATACCTTAATCACTGCAGAGGTATCCAGTGGAGTTACTGTGCCAACAACACAGCAAAACCCTGCACAACAAAACTGAGATAATCTARGCATTACTTTCAGTTTGGTTCTGCTCCATTGCCATTTTCACACTTGCATGCTTTAAAAAAAAAAAAAACCATTCTTTTCTCCCTGTCAAGTTATAGATGTCAAGAGATGGAGTTTCAGGGCAGAAGTGCTAAGTCTAGGATGGATGGTTTCAGGAGGCAGCTCTTCAGGCTGGGCTGTGAAGTTCTTGCATGATGGGGAGCATTGATGCACATCCCAACATAAGAAGATGAACCTGTTGCAGTGAGTCCAGGGAAGTGATCMGAGAGCTGGAGCATTGCTGTGRAGACAGCCTGAGAGAGCTGGGATTGTTCAGCCAGGAGAAGGGAAGCTCTGGGGAGGCCCTTGGAGYACTTTCCAGTACCCAGATGGGCCACAAGAGAGCCGGGAGTTCTGACTAGGACATAGTGATAGGACAAAGGAGGGTGGCTTTAAACTGCAAGAGGTTGGGCTTAGATTACTTACCAGGGAGAAAGTCTTTATTGTGAGGGTGGTGAGGCCCTGGAAGGGTTGCCTGGAGAAGCTGTKGATGCTCTGACCCGGGAAGTGTTCAAGGCCAGGCTGGATAGGACTTCAAGCAACCACTTCATAGCAGAAGGTGTTCCAGCCCMTGGCAGGGGGATTGGAACRAGATGATCTTTAGGATCACTTCCACCCCAAGCCACTCACTGGTTTTATGACTGACTCTCAGTTCAGCTATGCTAGGTGWGGCTTTCCAGATTGGTTTATGGTGCAAACGCTCAGGACCCTTCMCCATCCCCAAAAGCTGCTGCTGGTGATGATGATGATGTTGATGAGCAGCCTGGCGCTCCCCATCCCTTTGCACCTCCCGTGCGGCCGTGCTGGTTCGTGTCCAGGGCTGGGCGGCTGAGCCCTTCGGTTCATCCTCCGTCTCGCCGGTGCCAGGGTGACCCCTGAGCCCCGCGGCAGGCGCAGTGCGGGCAGAGCCGTTCGTTAATTGCCGTTAATTAGCGCCGTGCCGCGCGCCGCACTCGGCGGGCAATGCTGCCGCCTGGCGGGCCGGCCGCGCACTGCAGCGCAACGGGATCGTCGGGAATGGGGATCGGGATCATCGGGAATAGGGAACGGTAACGGGGATCATCGGCAATGGAAACGGCATGGGGATGAGCCCCCAGCCCGTGCGGCTGCAGAGACCGTGGCAGCCCCGCAGGCAGCAGCCTGGTCTCCATGCTGTCTCCATCCGTCTCTCTGGTTTTTCCGGGTGTTAGGYAGCGACCCGAGGGATCTCGTTATCGCCGTCAGCCCGGGTCGGTTCGCACAGGGTGCCTTGGCCAAGGGGATGGAGATGTGCCGGGGCCAGGCCGGGCACTGCCTCCCCGGCAGCTCCAGGAGCCCTGGGAGCAGAGGGAGCCGGCTCCCCTGTGGTACAGCTGCAAGGCTCCTACCCAGCGTGTGGCAGGCGGAGTTTGTGACTCTGAAGGATGCACCTGGTTCACGCTGAAGCTGGGGAGTGCCACCGCAGCTGTCACCCAGGGAGATAATGGCAGGGATTTATTGGCATTTCAGCTCACTGAGCAGGGAGAGAGCCTGCTGAGCTGGGATCTGTGTGCCCTGTGATGGTGTGTGCCAACTGCCAAACCCCTGAAGACATCCAGGGGCTGTAAAGCTGGGACATCTGGGGCAGAAAGAGGCAAAGAAGAGGGAGGAACAGGACCAAGCTCAGATAAAATTTGTTTGGGATTTTTATTTTTTTTCCCAAAGCTGGGAGGGGAAATTGCTTCATCATGAAATCACTAGACTGTGCCCAGAGAAACAAGACTCAGAGGAAGGAAAATAACTARGAGGAGGTTCCCATTTCTAGATCTGAGTTAGTTTCTGTAGCAGAATATGGGTTTGGTTTMTGTCTCAGTAACTCTCTCATGTGGAAACACTTGCTCAGGCCATGTGTCCAGGCACTGGAATTAAAATTTTGACACCTTTTCTAAGAAACACCACAGATTTTAGGAATTTTTTTGGAAAATCCCATTTCCATTCATCTTGCACAGACAGATCAGATTCGGATCTTTCAAAATCTCCATCATGTGGTGGGCTGTCACTGAGCTAGTGCATATGGTAAATTTAATTAAAGAAGGGGGAGAAGCACTAGCATCCCTGCCAAATGTGGCTGGACGCTTAAGTTCTGGCACAGGAGCCTGATGAACCCTCTCCAGCTCTTTCTTTCATGCAGCCTGGGGCTGGGGAATTGAGCAGGATGGCCTGGCCACAGTGGGGAGTGTCAGTGCAGCCCAGCCAGCAGCTCTGGCCTGGGGCCTCRCTCGTGTCCTGAGGGGTCCAGCCTGCACCACCCAGTTGAGTTTATCCATTTATCTTTTTCCTCCACAGAAGGCACTGCTAGAGAGCTGCTGGCTGAAAGAGTGGCATTTAAGGTAGAGGAGGGAGAGAGAAAAGAGAAAAAGGGTTCACTTTGCTTGGAGCATCCCACAGGCTGCCAGAGCCAGGGACATCTCCCCTTGAGCTGTTAATGGGAGCCTGTGCTAACTTTTAGCTTTGCTTCCAAAATCAGTGAGKATCTTGGCCACCCAGGTCTCCTTTTAACCCTTCCCTGACCCCCAGAGGGCAGGTTCAGTGGTGAGCCCTGTGCTGCCTAGCAGGAAGATCACCTCTGGCCGCAGCACAGGCCCCAGGTGGTTTGGCTGACAGCTGCCCCGTGACCCCGTGATTTATTAGCACCAGACAAAGGACCCCAGAGCCACCATGACAAACTGATTCAGCCAAACCCGCAGTGTGCAGCGGGAAGGTATAAAATGTATAAATCTGTCACGCAGGGACCTCCCATGTGCTAGTGCAAGGGCAGTAGGACCCAGGTGGAGGCTGCTTTTCCTCCCATCTCCCAGGGAGAGGAGGCAGCCGTGGCTCTGGTGAGGGGAGCAGCTGCTGCAGCAGGGCAGGGACCCCACGCACACGCAGGACTCRGTGCAGCTTGGGAGCTGCCATCCCCAGCTGCTGCCCTTGGTCCCTGGCTGCCTCCTCTGCTGCTCRGTGGCTTCATCCCTCCTCTGCATCATTCCTGCTCTGCTCTGCTTTCTGCCACCACCTCTGCAGCGTGGCCCCTCTGCTCCTCAGAGCTGTGGTCCATAAAGCAGGTCCCTGGGTCACCCTCCGTGCCCTGCTTGTGCAGGGGCCCTGCTCCCAACCTCTTGTGCTGGGCACAGCGGTGAGGGCTGGCACCAGAGCTACTGCTGGGCCACTGTGGGCTCACTGACACACACAGCAGACTTCCAGCTCATTTCCAAGTAGTGGAGTGTTTTTTATGGTTTTCAACCCCAGTTGCCAGCTGAGTCATGTTCAAAAATTCAAGAGTGGTTGGTTGTGCTGAGAAGTTATGTGGTAATTGGTCTATGGTTGTTGGTCTGTGTCTGAGGAGGTGCTGTCACAATGGAGCATGAGAGGAAGGTATGAGGAGCACTTGTTCCATCTACGGGAACAGTCCAGGGTGTCTAAGAACTGGGCTTTGGGGAGGCTTTGGTTTTGGCAGCTTCCTCTGGTTTGTGTTCCCCTTAAAAGAGGATGTTGGGCCATGTGGGCAATGCTTTTGGTTTGTTTTGTTTTTTCATAAGTTGAGAGAAGAAGTTCAGGGGATTTTTTWRGGGRAAAAAAATCCYGTCCTAGTTCTGATYATGGAGCTTATGAGCACACACATTATATTGAAACATGGGTGTCCCACTGTGAACATGGGGCTTAAAAAGGAGATGCCATTTTCACCCAARCCCAGCAGAAACAAACCTACTTGATGAGAGGTTTATCATTCCCATCTTTGGCTGGGACTGCTGCTTGACCCCAGGAGCAATTACATTTTCAGCTGTAATGGGAACCTGATCTGGAATTCCTGTTGTTTGTAACACTYTTTTATATATATATTATAATACATGCTCTTTTTCCATCAAGAAGTTACTGTAAACTCTTTTCTTGATKCAGGAAAGAGACCCCAGCACTTCCCTCCAAGTAGAGAAGATGGATATAGTGTCAGGCTCAATTAGATCCAATTGTGGTGGCTTTCCCTTAAGTGAACAGTGCAGTGAACAGTCCTTTTGTGAATGGACTCTCAGCAGAAAGCTTGGAAGTCTTGGAGAGGAGGGAATAGAGCAACACAGACCCCAAAGTCCTGACCCTGAGGTAGTCCAGGTCCTTGCGATGCAGAGGAGATGGTGTTTTTAAGAGGGCTGGAGTCAGGCACTACTTTCCCCTTTGAARTGCAGCACTGGCATAAAAGAGGTGAGGTGGGTAGGGCTGGCAACAAGAGTGTGCCCGGTCCAGAATACCTGGGCAGGGCAGGGCAGGCAGGTGAGGGCACCTCCTCTGGAAGGGCATCCCACCTGGAGCAGCGCTCAGCCACGGCTGCCGGAGCGGGGAACAAAGTGCCCTGCTCARCGCTGGAAGTGCTTAAAATGCAAATGTACAGGAACTTCAGACCATCCCCCTCCCTCCTCCTCGGCGCGGAGGAAAGCAGCTTAAATACAGCCAGGCCTGGWGAGGAATGTTAAAAAGAGGGGAAGAATCGCCCTCCTCCTTTCCATAGGGACCCGGGCCCGGCCAGATTGAGTATGCATGACTGAGCAAGCAAGCAAGGACAGCTCCTCTTTTAACTTTCCTGAACAATGGCTCTGCCTTCTTCCACCATTTCGCATTCCCCCTGCTTGGAGGCAGGAAGGGGGCAGCGGGCAGGCGAGCCCCGCCGCCGGCCCGGGGGAGACGGGCTTTGTGCCTGCCCTATAAACACCGCTTAAGCTCCATCTCCAGCAACAATGGAGCACCCCACGCCGGGCAGGCTAGAAAGGGACCGCAGCGGGTTAAAAGTCATAGCGTTGAGGAGAAAGATTATGGTGGAGGACAAAGGACACCTTCGATTATTCAAACTTTTTTTTTTTTTAAGTACGGTCCCACTTTTTACTTTCTCTTTAATCTTCGGCTGGGCAGTGGAAATCAATCAAGACGTTTCAGATTTCCCAGGTCTGCAAGGGCATGGGTTTTTGGTGGTTGTCACTGCTGGGAAATGTTTTTATTCGATGGGTCTTCCATCCGGGGAGGGCCACAGTTTAAATCGCTAAAATATCCTCCACCATGCAATTTATCTGGAGTTTAAAAGAATTAAGAACCACGGGCTTTCTTTCCCCCCCCTCACAAACGCCGTCCTCTATCACCAAGCAGTCGATTCACAAGTTTCAGCATCTCAGGTTTGTGTGACCCCGGGCTCAGCTGGCACTTCCCATCCCTGGGCAGCTGAACGGGCTTTGTCCCCAGGGATGCTGGCGGCACCCTCGCGGCCAGGGTCCTGCTAAACCCCGTCCCACAAACTCCTCACGTTGCTGTCACCCTGCAGGGAGGCACCAGGCTCCCTTCTCCTCCATGGCTCAGCAGAGCCAGCCCCAAATCCCACCTTCAGCCACAAGGCTSATCTCCCCAAACCCAACACACACACCTCTTCAATAAGCACACACAACACAGATACGGCTTTTTTTTTTTTTTTTCAAAAACATACTTCATATTTCCTCTTTTATTATATAAATATGTTTAACCTTTTACTGTAAGAATATAAAATGTTTTAAGAGGATCTTTGTTATTTTTTATACAAATTCACAAACAGTACAATTAATCCATATGGGTCTCTGGGTTTGCGTTAACTCCGTGGTCTGGCCTGTTACTGTGGAGGATTTGAGATTTTGAACAGATAAGCAAAAAAAAAGCCAAGATATTTAAAAACAAAAAAAACAAAAACAAAACCCAAACTTACTCTTCCTCTTTAAAATAATAATTAAAAAATAATCTAAAGACCCAGCTCCATTTTATTGACAGAACAGAGATAAGACAGATGAACTTCAGTCTCCTCCCCTTCACATGGCAGCCCTGGGGCCCGTGGGCTCTGCTCCTCTCCACCTACAAACAGGAAGCCTGGCATAGTGACCTTTTATAGGTGGCTGAGGAGGGGAGGGGGAAGCATTTGCATATATCCATATATATAATTATCTTTTTAAAAACAAACTTGCATTTTACACATTTCTGTTAACAGTAGCCCAATCCTCAGCGTGGATTCTCACGTTACATATTTGTGCTAGAAGAGTAAAAATGCAGAAGCACAGTTTGGGTCCCCAGTTCCCAGTGAAGAGGGAGGGAGAGGCACAACCAGAATGTGAAGGTGGGACACAGTAGGGGATAAGCCAAAAAACAAAAATTTAAAAAAAAAATTTAAAAAATAGGGGTGGGGGTGGAGTAGGGGCAAAAATAAGAACAAACCGAAGGGGCATTATTCCAGTCTAGGCACAAAAATGTTTCAGTCTCAAAATCTCTTTCCTGTAAGAATTCCAGGGCTTTTGAGGAGGGAAAAAAAAAAGTAACAAATTAAAACGAGGTAGCCAGACATCATATATATATTTATATATATAGAATATATTCAGCAGAAAAAAAATGTACTTAAAAATCCACAAGAACAGCAACTTCATATGTCTTTAAAAATAAAACCATGTAAGAAAATGAATACTGTAAAGGGGAGAATGAGTGAGGAAAACTGGGATCAATTACAGGATGTAAGCAAGGGATAGATGGGAGAGTAAGAGGCTGTTTTTGTAGCAGTAATTTTTTTTATGCATTTCAAAATAAAAACAGGTCACAGTATCTCAAATGAAGCAGAAATTAAGCTGGAGATTCTTCCTCATGTCCCCCAGGTAGAGAGGAGCTAGAACTCCCTTCTACCTGCTCACCCCCGACCCAGAGAGGAATGGATATGTGGCTGGATATGTCCATCCCTGTTGCCAAGGAGGAGGAGGGGAGAAAAAGAGAGAATGAAGAAAGGGAAGACAAGTCTCAGTAACTCTCAGTGTCCCCCAGTGCACAGGAAGGCTTAAGAGAGTGGGGTCTGTGTCCAGTCCCCACAGAGACAGGAGCAGGAGGAAATGGTGTATTCATCTCCAGTGGAGAGATGGGGAGAGAGCATGGAGTGCCTGGACKTTTCCATTACCCATAGTGCAGGATGACACGGAAACATACTGACAAAAGGGGAGGCTGTAGCTATAGCTAGTCTCAGTGCAGTGGAGAACTGGAATAGTGGGAGGTTGCATCCACCCACAGCAGAGAATAACATGAAACTGGAGACTCAAGAGAGATTTAAAAGGGAAAAAAAAAAATCAATGTACCTAGGGAGCAGTATTTCTGTCACAAATGTGTTGACAGGGGAGGGGCAAGCACAGAGGTGGAATGGTTGTTTTATCAAAAGCTGTGTCTGTGCCCAGCTCAGGATGACTGGGTGGCTGGGTACACAAGTGTAGCTAAGGAAGCCTTTTCTGCTGTTAMTATTTTTTGTTCCCATCTCCATTCCCACTCTCCTTTATATAAACCAAAAATAATCTATTCTGAATACATGGCAGAACAAGGGTCTTTCTTTATCCATCCTTAGTGCTTGAGGGGATGGAATGTGGGAGTGGGGATAAAGAGGGGTGTCTCTAGCCCCAGTGCATAAGAGTGTGGGCTTCTACCTCTTCCGCAGGGAAGGATGCTGTGGGAAGGGAGAGCTCTGTCTCCCTGGCACGGAGCTTGAGGCATGACCTGGAAAACRGATAGGTGCTTTCTCTCTGTCCTCCTGCTCCCCCTTCCTCCTCCTCCACAGCAAGGACAGGTAGGCAGCACAGAAGGGTTGAGGACATACCCTCTTCCTCTGTGTTCCTCCCTGCGGTGCCAGAGTGCGTGGGTAGCATGTCTCTGTGCATGCCCCTCTCTCTTTCTCTCCTCCTTTGCAGCAGTCAGTCAGTCAGTCAGTGAGTCCCTCCAGAGGAGATGGAGGTCTCGGGGCACCCTCCTCCTCCTCTCACCTGACCTTCTCACTCTCAGTCATTTCCCAAAGTCCCAGGTTGAGCACCTTGAGGCAGGGCAGCTGGGTGATGCGCTCCAGGCCCCGCTTGGTGATGCGGGTGCAGCCGTAGAGGTCGATGCCCGTGAGCTGGCTGAGGTGCTCTGCGATGAGCTCCAGGCCCTTGTCGGTGATGCGCACGCACTGGCCGATGTTGAGGGTGCGCAGSCCGTGCATCTGCCGCACCATGCGGTTGATGCCCTCGTCGCTGATGTGGCAGGAGCAGAGGGACAGCGAGCGCAGCCCGTCGAGGCCCTGCGCGATGTAGGCCAGGCTCTGGTCCCCCACCTTGTCGCAGAAGGAGACGTCGAGGCCTGACAGGCGCAGGCTGCCCATGGCCAGGTGCATGATGCCCGTGTCGCTGATGTTGTCGCAGGAGCGCAGGTTGAGGCTGCGCAGGCTGCTCATGTGCGACAGGTGCAGCAGCCCCGCGTCCGAGATGCCCCCGCAGAAGCTGAGGTTGAGCTGGCGGAGGCGGCCCAGCCCGCGGGCCAGGTGCTTGAGCGAGAGGTCGCTGAGCTTCTGGCAGTCCTGCAGCGTGAGCTGCTCCAGRCCCAGGCAGCCCTCGGCCGCGCTGCGGGTCATGCCCGCCAGGTGCCCGATGCCCACGTCGGAGAGGTGCCGGCAGGAGCGCAGGTTGAGGCTCTTGAGGCGCTGCAGGCCCCAGGCGATGAGCAGGAGGCCGGTGTTGGTGATGTTGCTGCAGCCCCCGAGCTCGAGCACCTCCAGGCCCTTAAGGTACTGGGCGATGCGGCCCAGGCTGCTGTCCGTGATCTGCTTGCAGAGGCTCAGGTTGAGCGAGCGCAGGGAGCTGATCTCCGCCACGAAGGCGTGGCTCAGCCCGTTGTCGGTGAGGTTGTAGCAGCCGCTGAGGTTGAGGCTCTCGATGTCCGCCATGCCCTGGACCACGTAGCTCAGGCTGCGCCGCAGCGACAGGATCTGCACCCGCCGGATGCCCCGCGCCGCCAGGCTGGGGAAGAGCGAGGGGTTGGCGCGGCGCAGGTGCAGCTTGGCCTCCACGCCCCGCCACACCGAGCGGTGGTAGGCGGCGTCCCGCCAGGCCGTGCACACCTGCGCCGCGCGGCCCTTGTCGCGCACCTCCAGGTACCCGAAGATCATGGCGAGCAGCTCGGGGAACAGGCACGAGATGTGCGTTTCCATCGCACGCCCGCCCGCGCCCGGCCGCCCCCGCC
>CADDXX010000412.1:374974-387593 GCA_902810485.1 Alauda arvensis | reverse complement strand
GCTCCGGGCCCGGCCTGAGGGASCCCAGCGCTCACCCGGGCCCGGCCCGAGAGAGCTCAGCCCGGCCCGGCCCGGCCTGCTGCGGTACTGTCCCTAATGCATTACTAATCCAAATTTCCACCCCGCTGCCTGCTCTGTCCGTGCGGAGAAGCTGTGGTGGGTGCTGTGTTGTCACCCGTGGATGACACGTCCCCACCAGGACAGGGGCGGCAGGGCTGCAGAGAGCAGCGCTGCTTCACTGAATCACAGGCTCAATGAGGTTGAAAAAGAGCTCTGAGATCATCAAGCCCAACCTATGGCCAGACACCACTGTGTCACCCAGAGCACAGCACTCAKYGCCGCATCCAGTCTTTCCTTAAACGCCTCCAGGGATGGTGACACCACCACCTCCCTGGGCAGTCCCTTCCAATGTCTAATCACCCTTTGCTGTGAAGAAATTCCTCCTAATGTCCAACCTAMATCTGCCSTGGCATAACTGGAGACTCCAGCTCAGGACTGTGCCGTGCTCCAGCCCCCTCGCTTCACTCCAGTATCTGCCACCGGGCCGCCTCTGCATCGAGCTTTGCCGAGGCCMCGCTGTGCTGTAACTCCTGAGCTCTGTGCGAGCCCGGGCCCGTGAGGAGGGACAGGGTTCGTGCAGCTGTGGAAGATGGCACAGGGAAAGCGGATGGCTGCCTCAGCCCTGCCTGCTGGAGCGCCGGCTGCTGTGCCCTGCCGCACGGCCATGAGACAGTGTGACAGCCTTGAGGAGCAGAGTTTGGGATCCCTGTGTCCTGCCTGCCTGCAGGAGCGATAGGACASGGCTGTAAACAGCTCTGAGATCTGGGTAGCAGTCAAGGTTGCTGTACATCCCTGCATGGACCATTTCAGGGCCTCTGTAATGGGAAACGGAAAATCTGAAAATGGCTTTTAGCTAATGGCCTCCTTGAACTAGCTCTGAAAATTGTTGAAGTACTCACATAAACCAAGCAATTTCCAGTGACTTCCAGCAATTTCAAGAAAGAATGTTTGAAAACCACATTTCTTGTGTGTCTGTAGCCTCGCATAATGGTAACTGTGTACATCTCARCACCAGGCAGTATTGCAGCAGTGTTCAAAATGGCTTAAGTTCTACCAGAGATCAGGTAAGGCTTTTCAGAACARTTTCAGAAGAGCAGGAGTGCCTTTTCTTTGTAAAGAAAAGATAAAGCTTGCATTTGCTTGACATGACAGGCTGTGTTTTTAATGCTGTCTGGATTGCTAAAATACTGCACAAATCAGCCTAGTTACYGATGTGTTTGCTGTACTGATGCCCTCACTAACCTGAAGGAATAGGCTCTATTTTAATMATTATTTAAATTTATCTGCTACAGAAGCAGTCATGGCTCCGCCTTCACATACAGATTCCATATTAGTAGATTCTGTTGACTACTTAGAGATTGAACTCTGCTTCACTCTGCTTTTTTCTTGCCTTTTTGCTTTAAGTTGGAGGCAAGGCGAGTTGAAGGACTCTGAGGCCCTGATCCTGCACCGAGTTCCCCAGGCACATAAACATCACTATCAACATGAGSCTGTGGTTTGGCAGCACACAAAAGCCAGCAGTGCAGCTCCTATTATTGGCTCCAAAACGGGGTGGCCACATGATGTGAAGCGCTGACCTGGTATTCATTCACCCTGCCTGCTCAAGTTAATTCAAGAAGTTTTTGACAGGTTAACTTTTGACTAGCAGACTTTATGCCGGCTCAGGTGTCAGTGTGCTCAGCTCCAGCCAGATCAGGTCTCGTCTGCACCCCTGTGCCTGGCTCGTGGCCAGGGCAGGATTGGCGCTGGCCCCGCATCCTGCGCTCTGGCTCGTTCAGCAGCAGCCTGATCACATGCCTTGGCCTGATCCCCGTGAAATGTGTGCTCCTGGGTGATCCAGCAATGCACAGACCTGGCTTCAGCCACACACAGGAACTGTGCTGGGGTGTCGCCCACAATGGGTTACCTTTGCAGCATTATTTTTGCAGTTTGTGCTGTTGGGAGGTTCGGTAACCATCRGGTTAATAAGCAAGAGATTAGGGGTGATAGATTTTTTTCTCTGGAGATCAGTTGTAGAGCATCACAACTGAAATGGAGAATTTCCGTGGAGTGAGGAGCAGCTGAAAGGTGTGGCACCTCACAGGCCTGTCGTGGCAGGGATTCCTGTCTGGAGGCAGCAGGATCACTCACAAGAAGGCTGAGTCCAGCAGACATCAGGCAGTGTGAGAAGGAAATGTGGCACAGAAGTGTTGCTGTATCTTAGCAGTTGTTGTGTTACTCATAACTGGCAGAGCTACAAGCAATTCCTACAAGTCACTCCCAAAGAGTGCTAATGAAGGCTTTCACTGTATTATCCCAAACTCAACAGAATCTTACCATRGAAATAATGTGGTATTTCCTCTCCTTAAGCCTTTCAAACCACATTTGAAGGGGAGTAGGAAAAGGTGTGCTCTTCAAGGCAGAAAAGCTTACCTGAAATACTTTTTCTTTATGCCATGGCACGTTGTGTCTGTAATGCTGCTTGTGTATGGCCAGCAGAAGTTAGAAATAGATGATGCATTTTCTGCAGACTCTGAAGTTCTCTTTCTCATGTGTTATATACTTAGACCACCAGTCTTCCTTGTGAACAGCTAAGGTTTACATGTTAAATGGAACAGCCTGCAATTTGGATTGATAATCCTGATCTACTCTAGTGTTCATCTGGGGGAGTGGAGGGCACAGAAATTACTATTGTAGTAGATTTTTATTTCTCAGTCTAAGTGACAGATGTTTGGAAATAGATGTTTGGAAAGACAAAGTATAAAGTGCATTAAAGGGGCCAGTTTGTCACATAGTTGTTGGGTTGACTTTGTGTTTCCAGGAGTAAAGGAACATGTGCCATGWTTTTCATGCTCTCATGTGGTATAAATAGGAGGTGGTAATCACYGTGTGATACACTGCAGTTTTATTCAAAATCCCTGGCTGTCTCTTTTGCACTATGATGGCTGCTGCATCCCTCCAGCATTCCAGCCCTGGAGCAGCTCCTGAGAGCCACGCTCTCTTTCAGAAAGCACTTGCCAGAGAAATGCTTCATTTCTTTCCCTCCAGTCACACCGGTGTTCAGTGGAGGCCGTACAGTTTTGCTTGGCAGGGGTTCAGGAGGATCCACRTAACTCACTCGTGGCTTCTGTGATTGGAAGCAGCTCCTGCTGATAAAGCTGCACTGGTGTCTATCCTGCATCTTTTACTGCATGGTTGGCTGTAACATCCASCAGGTCTCCCTCCAGCTCCCATCTGAGCCTGACCTTGTTTGTTAYTTTTGCCTGTCAGTTTGCAGGGTAACTTTTGGCTCAGATGAGTCATTTAAGAGATAACAGAGTCCTTCCTTATCCTTCCTTTTCTTCTGCCGCTGTACTCCATGTGCTTTCTGCGTTTTCATAGCTTCAGCTGTGAAATGAAAAACTTGTGAATTCACCCACAGGAATCTTTTCAGYCACACTCCACAGGGCTACAGTTGTCCTTCACAAGTTGGCTTCCAGACCTTCTCCATCAGATTTGAAGCATGGCCACAAAAGTCACCTAAGTTTGATACAACCYATGGTCTTAAACTGGGTTTAAAGTTGGTTTAGTGGAGCTTCTTCAATTTGGTGAATGTTTTTTGTGTATGAATTAACCCATAAGGGTCCTTTTGGGACTGTTGCAATAGGACAATAGTTAATGGTTTTAAACTAAAGGAGAGTCAGTTTAGACTGGATACAAGTTTTTTACATTGAGGATGGTGAAACAATGACACAGGGTGCCCAGAGAGGTGGTGGCTGCTGCATTGCTGGAAACATTAAAGGCCAGGTTGGACAGGACTCTCAGCAACCTGGCCTAGCTGAAGATGTCCCTGGTTATTGCAGGGGGTTGGACTAGGTGGCTTTTCAARGTCCCTTCCAAACCAATCTCTTCAATGATTCTGTGATTCTGCATTTGCATGCTTATCTGTGTGCATGCATACACATGTATATAAAACAGCATAGGCTGTTCAGTGAGTGGATTCCCTTTGGAATTCATGCTGCTTGGGATCTTTCATTTTTTGATCAGAGAAAATAAAGAAAATGTAACTTATCAGAGGGTTGTTTGGAAATTGCAATACTGGGATCCTTTTGCCTRTTGAGTTTTGTTGTGAAGACTAGGTCATTATGAAGCTTTCCATAAAAAAAAGGTGATCTTTGTACTTTGCAGGCTTCATGTCTCTAATAGGTGCTACATGAGGCTGTATTTCAGGATTACRTGGTTTGCCCTGCACAAAGTAATTCTCATCTGCCATGTATTTCCTGGAATTGGGTGGTTTATTCAAAATACAATGTACTGTGGACATGTGGTTGGATGCTGGGGCATCCAGAGCTAGTGTCTCAGTGCAGACTCCAGCTACAGATTTGAGCCTTTGGCATTTGGGTATTTTCCTCAGGTCTTGTTTTGACTTGTCAGTCAGTAGCTGACAAGAACATAACTGCTGATATGAGGGGGARTGGTCAGAGGCTGTGAAGTGTGGGAGGCCTGGATTATATTCCCAGTTTTGCTGTTAAATTGGCCAGCGAATGTTGCTGCTGTAGCAGACTGAACCAMGCGTAAATGAAAGGATTGCTTGAAGAATCAAAGCAATTTGTGATTGTCCAGACAACTCCCTCGAATGCCATGTGCCCCTCATGCCTGTCTGTCTGTCTGTCTGTGTGCTCCTGTGGGACAGGGCTGTGTGGTGCTCAGAGCAGCCCTGGCCCCTGCCCGCAGGCAGTTCCCCGGTTCAGCCATGCATGTCACTGCAGGGCTGTGTGGAGCTTGGTACTCGATGGGTAAAATCATCAAAGGAATGAGCTTTGGGAGGGCAGCATGTCAAACCTCCAGCCTGTTCACTGCATTGGGTGCTATTTGAACTGCTGGGCTCTGTCATTTCTTCCTTAGCAGTACCAAAGAAGATGGAGATGGCAGCAAATACCTGATGCAATCGTTATTATTAAAAGCAGTGGCACAAAAACAAAGAGACCTTTCAGGTGGTAATTGCTTTCATAAGCCATTCCTGGGGATTGAACTCTGAGACCTCTACAACTTGATCTAACAGGGACAGCCCCTGCAGTCACAGCAGAAACATGTGTGTGTGACATGCTGTGTGGTACCTGTTCCAGCAGCAGGGCTGTGCARTCCTCCTTTGTGACAGCTGTTTGCTCCAAACCCCAGCAGAGGTGGCTGCATGCTCTGTGTTGTAGCTGCACTGACAGCCCACGCTCCCCCTGGCATGGGGGAGATGCTCTGGCCTTTGGCTGAGGCTGGGGCAGGTGGGTGCAGCCTCCTCTCTGCCAAAGGCTTCCCTGCAGCCAGGGCACACGGAGCATTCCTGGCCAGCTTGTGGCCAAGGGGTGTTTGGCTGCCAGGGAAACTTCTCCCTGTGCTCTTTGTCAGAAGCTGCAAGGAAGGAAAGACATCAGTCCCTGGGCTTTCCAGTCACCTCAGAGTGAGGTCCAGGGACAAGGAATTCATATATTCTTGCCACAGTGAAAGGTAACCTCACAAGAGGGAAGGCTCAGCTTGGGGAGGGCACTGATGGAGCTGTGTGGCTCTTAAAACACAAGATTTTTGTACCCGTGGATTACTGCAGCTTTACTTTTAACTATTGACTCCTCCCTGTCTGGACTGTGGCCACCAGCACATTTTCAGGTAGTAAATGGCATTCTAAAATTGGCAATTCACTTGAATTGGACCAAGTTATGTCACCTGCCTTATGAGCACCAGCTCTGAAATAAGTTCTTGGAGGAAAACTGAAAAATAGGGCAATACTGTTTTGGAAACATGCTGYGAAAATGAGATTCACAATTAGAGCTTGGCACAAAGGTGAGAGTTAGGAAATACAATTGTATAAGGAAGGCAGGCTAATGACACAAAATGCAATGTTAATGGAGGATTTGGATTGCTTCTGGCCAAAGGAAGGTTACTGTAACATTTTATTCCTAGAAGTAATCGTGCAGAAACTGTTTGTGCTAAATTCCCCTGATTTTCTGAAAGTTATCTGGTGCAACAATAATGGATGCACAGAAAAATGGTTGCAAAGRGACATCCCTTTCACAAACTTCTTTTGCTCTTGCTTCTGTCCTTGGGTTCATGTGGAAACTCTAAAACCCCATTAAGGCAGCTAATTCACCAACACATGTTATCTATTTGGAWATGCAGGGGTAAAATTAAGGGCAGACACAAACAGGGCAGGAAGAAAATATAAAGTTCACCATGATGGAGGTGGAAATATAAATGGAAGAACAAGATCTGTGTGTTACACTTGTTCTTTCAACTTGTGTCTACACTTTTCATTAAAAAAGCCCAAAATAAGCCTTTGCCTACAGTATAATGTAGATTAATCTGTGTGACCAAACACCCTCACGTACAATGAGAATACAACTTTCTCTAGTTCTGATGCTTCCAAATTTTTTTAAATGTGTGCACACAGAAAAGTATAAGCTAGAAATATGGCCTTTACTTCTGGTTTTTTTTCCCCGTCATACATGCTGACTAAATTATGTGGAAAAGCCTCTTTCTTTCCACTATTTCACCCYTGAGATCTAGTATTTTCCTGGTTTTGTCAGTGGTGTTGTTACATGCTTTTTGCCAGCAATCCTGATCTGTATTCTTTAGGTTCCTTTTGAAACACTGAATCCTTTTGTGAGAATTATTCCTTGATGCCCTGAAACAGGAAACATAAACAAGAGTCTTCAGATGGATTGAAATCTGTGAAAAAAATTTATAGAAAGGCAATAGTGGGAAGCAACAGGTAACTCAATRATAGTCCTTGGCATATCCATAGCTCCTCTCCTGTGGCAGAAGGTGTCCAATCATGTAATACCTGGAGCTCTGTAGCATTTCAGGTGCCTTTGCAGGTTTTAGCCCTGCTCCATCTGTGATGAGACTGAGTCCCAGRCYTTGTGTTCCTCATGGRAGGGAAGGGAGCACCTGTGGTTTCACTTGCTTTGGAATCCAGGATGTTTGGGCTCACGCTGCCTCACGCCAGGTGCCCAGAAGTGTGGGCATGAGATCAGCTTTTGGAAACTGAGAGCTGAATGACTTCCCAGGCTCACATGCTGGCTTTGTTGCAGGGCCAGGAATCCAGCCCAGATCTCCTGGCTMCCCACCCACTCCCTGGGCAGCAAGGCCAGTCCTCAGCTCTGTTTCAAGGGATCCTAGAGAGCACTGGCATTTTAGCAAGTCAGCTGGCAACTCCACTCTGTTTTGTTTAGAATGGTTCACATTCTTCCATCTAATTCCCTCACTGAAAATTTCCAGCTTCCTATTTTCCCCAAGCTGTCCCAGCAAGACATATTGAATATGCAGATGTGGTGGCACACGTGCTTTTCCTGAAGCAGCCCCTCCAAGTTTCTTCTGGGTGTTTGTTCTACTCCAGTTCCTGTAATCCCCAAAGTGACTTTAAACAGATTTTTTTGTTTAACCTTTGTACGAAACTCACTCTCTCTGTGTCCCTTTATTTGTAAGGCTATGTGGTTTTAGTTACATTTTGTTACATTCCCTTGTTTGTGGAGGAGACGCTGTGTAAATGAAAACACATTATTGCACACCAGGCACAAATCTCTTCTCAGACATCTCCCATGCATGCCTTCTCTAGAACATTTCTTGAATGTGCTCATCACTGTATTTTCAAACTCATTCATGTAGTAAATAACTTCTTTCTCTCTACAAGTGTTCAGAAACAGGAGGGCTGTTCACTCAAAGTCTTGAAGTGTGTCTCAGAGGCAGATGAGACTGTGACCAGAGCAGGAGTAGGAGCCTTGCTGGCCCATTTCCTGATGCTGAACCTCTCCATGCAAAGCTGGCACTGGCYTGACTGAAGAACTGTGTGCTGTCAGCACAAGTGGAGTCAAGACAGTGAAAAGCTGGCTTCTGCTTCAAGTGAGGAAGTTGTTTTGCTGGAACAGCATAAATCCTTAATAGGATTTCTTGCTTCCCCTGCAGTGTAGAGACTCAGGCAATTCYCTCTTCCATCCTGCACCTTGCCTGCTGCAAGGATGGTGCTCATATCCTCACACAGCAGCTTTCKGAGGTGCACACCTGCAAGCCAGCCYCTAACCCCCCTATGCTTCCCTCTCCTGCAAGATGAGCAATTGCACACTGCTTTCTGAGTAGATCAGGTGTTTGATAAGCACCTGTTTTTCCCAGATAATTTAACCCCTTGTAGTTATGTTTTGGTGGTTACAACATTTTTCATGTCCAAAGCAGGAAAGGAAAAACATAGTTTTGCACAGGCACCTGTGAAATCCTTGCTTTGAAGCCTAGGTGTGGGCTGAGCTCTTTGGAGGRTGAATTTGCCACTGGTGGAGTGCAGGATGTGCTCAGAAAGCCTCACCATGGGTCAGTCTGSTGACAACTTGCACTGGCTGTGTTGATGTAAAGCCAGTTTTGATTTTGGTTAGCCCTGCTGGGCAGGCAGGGCTGTGGGAGGAGGAGATGGATGCTGTTCYAGTGTCTGTATCAAAATGTCACAGTAGAGTTCATGYTGGGGAGAGAAGCAGGAAAAAAGCACAGCTATTTTTGGAAAGCTTTTGGATAGCTTTGGCAGTTAAAATATCTATACAATATCCATTGAAAACTGAGGCAAAGTCAATGAAAATGAACAAATTTGAGTAAAGTGCACTAGCACCTTCAGTTACTTTTCCAGTTGTTCTTTTTTCTTTTTTTGGGAAGGATTTACAAAGCAGCAAATGCTAGCACAAACACTGGAAATCTCATCTGTTAGAAATCAGGTAATGTTTCAGAGAGCTATCTTTCAAACTAATGCTTTGTTATCCATTTTTTAAACACATAGATATTTTTTTTCCTTTTTTTGCTATCGTGTACTTGCACTTCAGGCCTTGCCCTGATAACACAGGGCTTTGGCAGCATCACAGCTTTGTGCAGTTCCTGTCCTGGAGGCTGATGGTCACTCCCTGTGCAGTTGTGCCTCGGACTCTGGCAGTGAGCTTACAAACAAATCTGTAACAGGATACCTTTATCTTCTGCAGTTCAAACTGCACGTAAGTGATTGGTTCTGGAATGAAGTTGAGATATAAAATGATCTCCTTTTTGGTAAAAATGTACATGCAGTCTGTTCCCCAGGCAGTCTGAATAGGTTTAGCTTAAATSTGTTGCACCCAGAATTAACAGGAAATTCCTTCACTGAAGTGTGACAGTATAGAAGATAAGTTCTGAAGTTGGTTAAATTGGTGTTATCTCCTGATGGAGACAGGGATTTATTTATAGTACTTCAACTTTTGGTATAGTTTATCTTTAATATAAAACACAGTAAGCATGCTTAAAAAATGTTTTTTTGTCTTTGGTTTGGAAGCTGTGAAAACTATGAAGATGATACAATTACACACTTGGGCATTATTCCCAAAATGTTCTGTATTTGAATCCACAGTATTTGAGCAGGAACAACATTTAATTGATGGCAGAAGTATTTGATGGTTGAAAGAATGGAAAAAGCAAGCAGATTTTAATATTGATCCCAATTCAGCAAAAATTAGTAGGGATATACTTACTTTCAGGCACTTGGTTTAATGCTTTACTGAAGGGAGGTAAATCTGCACCACAGATTTACTGTTTTCAACCTGTCACTCACCCCCTCCTGCACCTCTCTATCCCTTTCTTCAAGGTAAGGGAAAAATAGTGCTTCTCAGGGTTGTGGGGCTGAGGGAYGGGTGTATGTGCTTGCTTTGCAAGTCTAGAGTGGAGGAAAAGCTGGCCATTATTATTTTTATTAGACTAGACTTTGTAAGAACCTCTTTGAAGACTCTGTTAGGAAGGAGGAAAATCATAATGAATTTGGATTTATTCCARTGGTTTACAGTTTCCTGTGGAAAGGTACATGTGAAGCTTTGCTGGCAGTGATTTTACTGACAGGAGTTTTGATCTGACCCCGTGTGATGCTGGTCCCTGTGACCTGCAGTAAACAGTGCATCTCCATTTCCTCCAGTCAYTCACTCCTGGAGAACTGAGAACCACTGCAGCAACAGTTTAACTGTACTTTGAGYATTTGATTCCCTTTGGCAGTTGATGTAATTATTACAGAGCTAAAAGGAATATCTGTCCAGAGCAGAAATGAGGTCCAGGCCTGTAAGATGCAGAGACATAAATCTTCTTGCTTTGGGATGGCCCTTTAGGGAGGATGAAGGTGCTCTGTGCTTTCCAAGATCAGAGTGAGGAAGAGAACACTGAAAGTCATCCAACTGTTTCCATCCCCTGGCCTGTCCYAAAATCTCTGCAGAGAAGTTGCTTTGACTTGGATTGCCTTGCTCTGCCTCCTTGCTTGTGTTGTCACAGAACTTTGTGTTCTGCTTCCTAACCTTCAAGGAGGGCTGATGTGTGTGCTCATAACCACCACAATCTGAGCCCAGAGTTCTCCTACAAATGCTGCAGGCAGCACCAGCTCCCCAGCAGGACCAGGGCTGCCTCCTGTCACTGCTTGAGGGGTCTGTGCCATGGTCAGCTAGAGCAGGTAGCAAACCAGCTCCCAGGGGTGGCCTCTGGAAAACAAAGGAGGGATGGATGTGCTTCTCTTTGCTTTTCTCATGTCTTACTCCCCTCTAGGATGGTTAATTCTTCATGTAAATTTAACATTTGGGAAAGGTAGATGTTAGCTGCATGGCCTTTATGGGATGGAGTCTTTCATTCTTGGAAATCTGATGTTGGGGAGCAGCAGGGTGGGCTTCCTAATCCTGCCTGGGCTTGTGYTTCAACCTGGGAACATTTCCTGAAGATGAAATTGTGAGTGCAATTTAAGGAGATGGGGTACTTGTCTGGCAAGGAAGCTGTGACAAATAAGCTGCTGATTGGTCAGCAGAGGATTAATGCTTGGTACTTCTTTCAAATATATGTACCCAGTGATCTGTTAGAATTATACATAGTAGGACTGCTCTAATTTCTTGGAGGACTTTCCCATATAAATAGAGGATGCTAAGGAGGTTTCAGTTTGTGATTATGGATGGTTGCTGCAGCCCCAGAAACCCTGGTTTTAGAGTAGTCGTGGGAACAAAAAGTGCAAAATTTGGGCTAGACATGTCCTGGTTTAGGGCTCTGGCTCTCAGCTGAGGCTGCCAACATGCAAATAGAGTTCTCATGTGAAATGGAACCGGATGGCTTGGATCTGTCCATGGGAATATCATAAATGTGGAGAGTTTCCAGACAGCTCTATACCTGCRGGGATGGGTCTGTGTTGCTTCTTTCTCGATTGCAAAAARTCTAWATCARTTTTGTTTCAGCCTATGCAGCTTCTGCTGAGTCTCTTGCAGTTCTCCTTGGGACATCCTGTGCTGGTCTCAGTGGACCAGGTTGGCTCAGCACTAGGATTTAATCTGCTGCAAGAGTCAGTGTGAGCACCACTGAATCCCCTGGAGAGGAAGGAGGATCATGTCCTGATTAATCTTTGGAGTTTGTTTCTTTCCTTGTAGCAAGTGAGATGGTCTTGCTCCAAGTGAGCTCATTGCCTGTCATGAAATACTGTGTTGAAAATGACAGTGTTCATTAGGCTATACATATTTTGTGTATCTTGCACGAATGAGAAATTGTTTTATTAATAGAATCTTTCTCCTTTGTACATATGCTGGTTTTAAATGGCGAAAATGTTCAGTATCTGGGCGTTCTTGTTGTCTAGTTGTGCTTTATTTGCAAGCTTYCTCCATTCTTGCTCTCCTTGGTGGGGCACTTCAGCTGTCAGTGAGTCTGCAGAGACTGGCAGGTATATCTTGGCATTTGCTGCACTACATGGCCTGGTGACAGTCAGGCTGGGTGTCATTGGCCAGGGGAGTCATGGAAAAATGAGAGGGCAAGGTAGTGGTGAAAGGAAATCTGGATCTGTCAGCAGGGGTGACAGGTGATGAGATGCAGAAAAAGGTAGTGCATGAGCACATCAGGAGATAAAACTGAGTCTGTAAGCACCAAAAGAAACARGCAGGACACAAGCAGGAATAATCTGCCTTTCCAGCAGAGACACTGTAACAATTCAGTGGGGCAAGGCAATGTCAAGCCAAAAGGGCAGACATGAAGGACTGATGTGCTGGGATACTTCAAGGTGTAATAAAACCTTCTGTAACACCCCAGCTGTGTCTGGACCTATGGAGGTGGCTCCAGTTGCTGGTTAAGTAATAATTGCAGTAYATATAAATAAACACATTCAGATCTGGGAGGGCTGACACCAGTACAGCCATGTGGTGGTACAGTGCTGAGAGAGGACAGGCTGGCAGCAGGGGAGCAGCACAGAACCAGACCAGTCAGGGAGTGGTGAGATAAAAAATGATTTAGGTTTCTGTGTGAAGACTGCAATTTAGCTTCAAGTGATTTTTTGCCCTTTTTTTTCCCCCTTTTTTTTAATCTACACTCCCTCTAAAACTGGTTCAGCTGAATGGGCAAGTATGTGACTTTAATGAGATTCCTGAAGTCTTAGTAAGAGCTGTGGTTAAAGCCTGTCTGCCAGAAGCAGATGGATAGCAGGACGTTATGATAYATCTCTTGATGCTGTCAGCAGCAGGTCCATGGCACAGAACCAGAGGGCAGGGATTCCCCTTGGAGCAGCACATGGAAAGCCTCCTTCCTGGGTGTGCTGGTTTTGGCTGGAGTGAAGGGAATTTTC
>CADDXX010000412.1:347323-374549 GCA_902810485.1 Alauda arvensis | reverse complement strand
AGGCATTAAAAGCAAGCATTGGAATCCAGTCAAGCTGCAAGAGTAAACAGGAACTCAGAAGAAKCTCCTGATCATTACAGGAAGAATGTATGTCCAGTTCTCCCCAGACCAGAAGAAATCAGACAAGTTGCAGAAATGAGGAGCACTGGAGTTATGTGGAAGTGATGTTTTCTTTCAACACTCCTTATAGCACTCAGTAAATGTCTGTGCCACGTTTGGGGACATCCCGAGTTTTTAAGAAACAATAAGAGCAGGACAAGGAGTCTGCATGAGTAACCCTCCCTTYCTCATTTATCAGGGCTGTCTTCCAGCAAGGGTTCAACTCTTTTCACGGTCTGCCAAATCTTTGCAAATGATCTCATGGACATGACCTCCCTTTCTTGGAGTCTTGCAGCTTCCCTCCAGCAAACATGGCAGGGACAGTGTTGGGAAAGCCGTGACAGCTCTCCAACTGCCTCGCTGTGACTTTGGAAACTGGATGTGTAAATTTATGCTTCATGCACAGTTGTCACCTCTGAAAAGTGAACAAAGGCAAACACAGGTACAAATTTCAGGCAGCCAGCCAACACAGTAGACAGTTGCCTAGGGCAGCAGACTGTTGAATGCAGCAGAATGCCAAGGCTTTACGAAGATGAAGGCTTGCTGCCACTGCTCTGCCCTCTGAGAAGCATTAGACCTTTAATCTAAGGGTTGAGATTCATGTCCTTTTTCAGGCAACAGCTCCTTACTTGGCCCAGGTGATCCTTAGCACTCTGGGTGCAAGCATCAGACCTGCAGTGCTGGAGCAGGGTCATTTGTGSTGTTTGAGTGATCCATGCCCACTAGAAGGGGTGGGATGGGGCTTTTTTCTACAGAAGTAAGGTCAGCCTGTGGATTTGGAGTTCTTCTTGCTCCTTCATCCCCTGGTGTAGCAGGAGTGGTCTGAGTTGGTGTGAGTGTGCTGCTGCAGGGGAAGGATGGTTTGGGATGCAAGTGGGAGTCACTTGGATGGGGAAGGATGGCCAGGGAGGATGGCCAGGAGGAGTGGTCTGCCTGCAGTGAGGTTGGGCTGTCCTACCTAATGCTTCMCTGACTGTTCATCCCAGCCCACCTGCAGCCCCACTTCACCCCACCTCTCATCCTCACAGCATTTCACTGATGTCTCCCACCCAGCCCTGCTTGGGCAAACAACCTCACTAAGCTGTTTGAACCAGCCCTGCAGTTGGGCTTAAAAGATAACCCAAGCTTTTTATTTATCAAATCAAAACCTCTCATTCAGGATTTTGGTGGCAAGTAGAAACAGGCTCAAGAGGGGAAGACCACATTCTTCAGACCACCAGCCAAGTGCTTTTCAGCTTTTGGTGTGGAAGTTGCTGGCTGAGCCTAAATCCCTGCAGCAATGCCTCACCTGCTATTATCACTTTATCTCAAGTCATAAACACAACCAGCGAAGAAATTATTTCCAGCACCTTAAAAATTACTCCCTTCCATAATTCACATATTAGCTCAATAGCAGTTGCTTTCACCAGCAGCAGATTTTAGGTAGAATTCAGAGTTTGAGACCTGTCCTGCTGAAGGAGCTGCYTTAGTTGCCACCTTAGACAGGACATTAGGGTGGCTGGAGAAGCCATCTTATCCCATACAGCAACACTTATGTCTCATGTTTCAAAATAAGATTGCAAGCACTTGCTTGTGCTCACTGGCAGTTGCTACCAGCAGTATTCATAACACTTTACTCCTGTTAATCATCATCTGCCTGTGCATATTAATGCTTAAAATGAGATATTTAATTAGTGCCATGTGTTTCATGTGAGCATCTCCCAGGCTTTCCTGGCTGGAAAGGTTTTTGTTGGTGCTCAGTGGGCCAGCAGTGCAGTGCGGTGGGACACTGCCTGGTGGCCTGTCCTGGCTGCCCCTGAGTGCTGTGACTGCTCACATGTGCTCAGAGAAGCTCACATGGACATTGACATCACCTGTATTTGTGGAGCTGCCTCATCAGCTGCTGCTGTCTCACATTCCTGGCTGGGAGAGGCACCCGGGCGCCTCGCCATGGTTTACTCCTTCCTCAGAACCCGCAGGGCGAGGGCAAAGCTTGGAGATACACTTCTCCCATCGTGTCATCTATTTACATGGCACATGCCTTGTGTGTGTGTGAGACACTGAGGGCTTTTAGTTTTTTCCCCCTGCCCTGGTTCTTCTTTCTGGCTCTGGTGAGATGGAAAGGTGGGACGCTCTCATCTCTTCCAGCRAAAAGGTTTTCTGTATCCCAGGCTGGCTTGGAAATTCTTTAGGTGACATCACACCATGTCTGTGCAGACTCATTGTTTGTCATGGAAAAGCCATTCATCCATACACAACTTCCTTCCTCCCCAGACTCAGGGAGATAAACTTTCCATTCTGTCTATTCCCTATAGAAACAGACCC
Source organism: Alauda arvensis (assembly GCA_902810485.1). NCBI lineage: Eukaryota > Metazoa > Chordata > Aves > Passeriformes > Alaudidae > Alauda > Alauda arvensis. The sequence continues at coordinate 372,146 of CADDXX010000412.1, read as the reverse complement.
AAAACACGTATGCGTGGCTACACACACACACACCTCACCATCCCTCCGTCACGCTCGGGGCTGGGGGAAGAGGAGAAGGGAGGATACCAAAGATGTGAATAAAGTCACCCTGTTTTCTTCAGACATGGATCCCGCTGTGCCTGAGCAGTAAAACTCCCCTCCCACTGAGGTGCTGGGTCACACAAGGCTTTTTTGTCCTGAGGCTAATTCTGGCACTTGCAGCCCCCACATCTGCCTGCCAGGTGAGATGGGCCACCAGCTGCAGGTACAGCACATCTGGATGGGGGAGGAAGCGAAGCGTGCTGCAAACAAACACAGCAAGTCCACCGTGGCGGGTGCGAGGAATTCCATCAAAAATACACTTGAGCAGTCTGAGCTGCCGAGGCTGGTGATTCATGTCTCGGGTGCTGCTCGTGAGGCAGACGGCAGGGCTGGGTGCTCCTGTGCCCYACACGTGCCTTTGGGGACCCTGCTGCAGGGGCAGGGCTGGGGGGACACGGGCCTGGTGAGGCTTTTTCCGTGGAAGAGAGGAGAGAACCGTGTGGTGCAGGGTAGGATGGGACARTGGGAAGCCTTGTAGGGATGGAGGCGGCAGCGGCAGCGTGGATGGTGTGATAAGGGGGCTGTTTCGCTACAGCATGAGGGAGGCAGGGTGCGAGGAGAAGTACCACGTTAGAAGTACCTGCACAGAGCAGGACGCCTGCCTTTGCTTTCTGCCGGTGTCCGGGAGAGACAGGGCTGAGGAGCTGCCCGACTGCCCCGCCTTTGAGGTTCGCGGTGATTCCAGTGGGGAAGGGAGAGGGTGGACAAGAGCAGCCTTTGAAGCGTTTCTGCTGTCCAGCTCCCCTGCCCATAAAGCCATTTAGGCTCCGGTGCCAGCCCTATCTGCACTCATCGCTGGGGCCCGGCCGAGCCTCGCAGACCCCYCGCCCGGGGCACGGGGCCGGGGCCGTGGCGCGGGGCCCTTCGGGAGGCCGTTTTGGGGAGGGGGCGGCTCATTTCCGAGCCGCCTGTGCATTCCAAAGGCAGCGGGGCCGCTTTGATGTGCCCCGGCGGCTCCCGCACACCTGCGGCCGCGGGGCTCCGGCACCGCCGCTCCGGGCGCGCATCAAAGGCGGCCGGGCCGGGGGCGGCCCGCAGGCTCCGGGAAGCCCTCCGGACGCCCGCAGGGGCGAGAGCAGCCCCGCCGTCTGTGCGCTCCCCCCCGGGCGGGCTCCGGCGGCGGCGGAGCGCGGCCCCTGCCCCGGGGCCGGGGGCGGGCGGAGGCAGGGCCGCCGCCGGAGCCCCCGGGAGGCGGCAGCCGGGGGAGGGTCCTGCGGGGTGGGAGGGGGCGGCAGCCGGGCTGAGCTCGCCGCGCCCCCCGCCGCACGCAGGCCCCGCTCCAGGGCTTCTCTCGGCACTTCTCCGCAGGGCGCCCCGTCCCGGCGGCCGGCTCCGCGGGGGCTGCCCGCGCAGCCCACCATGACCGGGCCGAGGCTGGCCCTCGCCGCCGCGCTCCTCTGCAGCTGCACCTCGCCCGTGGCCGACGCCAACTCCTGGTGGTAAGTGAGGGGAGCCGGCGGCGCCTTTGTCCGCCGCGGGCCGGGGACCGGGACCGTCCGAGCCGTGCGGCAGCTCCTGCCCCGCGCCCTCCCGGGAACTTCCCTGCCTCCGGGCTTCTCCCGCAGCGGCTCGCTTCTCCCCAGGTTCCCCCCTCCCGCTGTCCCTGCCCAGTTTCGGGAGCGGTGGGACGCAGCCCCTCTCCTCCGGGCTTTGCTGGGCTCCTTTTGTACGGGCTCGCTGAAATGCCGTCCGGGCTTTAGGATGTGGGGAATGCGCAGGGAGTGGATGGGTAAGGTTTCCTAGCCGCTGCCAAAAGCCCAGGGAGCAGCCGCGGAGCCCCCTTCCCCCGAAGAGCGGAAAATAGCCTGGCTCAAAGGCAGGCATCGCTCGCTGGCGCTGTGTGAAATAGCTGCACGCTTTCTTCTGCAAGGGAAAGTGCTGAGCTTTCTCTCTGCCCCCTCCCCATCCCGGGTGTCCTCTGTGTTTAAACTCGGGTTACAGACGAACAGTGTTGCTCCCGCTAGAGCCCTGGAAAAGCCTCGCATCTGGCAGGGCTGTGGAGGGAGGCAGCTGACATGAGAAATGCTCCCGGGCTCCAGGAGCGGGGCTGGGCTGGGCTGGGCTGGGCTGGGCTGGGCTGGGCTGCTGGGGAGAGGTGTCGGGCGCTTCGCGGAGGGGGCCTCTCCCTCCAGACTCCCTGGGATGTTTTTCTCATCGTAGGTCTTTGGCCATGAACCCCATCCAGAGGCCTGAGATGTACATCATCGGCGCCCAGCCGGTGTGCAGCCAGCTGCCGGGGCTGTCCCCCGGGCAGCGCAAGCTCTGCCAGCTCTACCAGGAGCACATGGTGTTCATCGGGGAAGGCGCCCGCAGCGCCATCAAGGAGTGCCAGTACCAGTTTCGGCAGCGGCGGTGGAACTGCAGCACGGTGGACAACACTTCCGTCTTTGGGAGGGTCATGAAAATAGGTAGGAGCGCCTGGAAGTGCGGGAGGACCCCCAGCAGGGCAGGGAGGTGCCGGCTGTCCCTCTGCACTTCTGTCCCGTCCTTCAAACACACCCGCGGGAGTGATGAGCCCCACTARCACGGCTCCTAAAGCTGCCTTGAAGGATCTTTCCTGGTGTGCAGGCGCTGCCCCAGTGCTGCCCGTGCCCGGCTGGTGGCACCGATGCACCCCGGCCGCAGCAGGAGCCAGGGCGGGCGAGGGGGACACRGTTTCTTTTGGGGAAGGTCAGGAGAAGGGGGGCTGCCTCTGCTTGGTGTGCTTCTTTAAAGTAATGAGGGAAGAAAGCTGGAGGCAGGAACAAAGGCCCCGTSTTATCGTTCCCAGCATCTCAGACAGGGAATGCAGCCCTGAGATGTGGGAAAAATGGACTCTCCGGGCATGGAAATTCCCCCACTTCTCCCTACTGCCACTTTCGGTGTAAACCTAAGGGATTTTTATAATTCCTGCCCTGCTGGCCGTAAGAGGCACATTGACGAGCCATTGCTGCACTTGAATTGAGGTGTGACCTAGCTACATTGTCCCAGCTCCTTTTGAAATGCAATCATCTGATGGCAAGAAACTGAGAAATCCGGGCTGGGTTTGATATGTCCGACAGCCAGGCCAATAAAGAAAAGGTGTTAAAACAGCCACACACACACACTCACTCACTCTCCACAACCCCTGCCTGAAGGTTTTGTTTCCCACCCACAAAGCCAATCATTTACACTGAAGAATCAGAACTATTTCTCGCTTGTGAGCTCGAGGGATGGAAAAAGACCTTCAGCTCCTGTAGCCCCGGTGCTGCTCGAACTGTTTTTGGCTTCACTCTCAAAAAAACTGCATAAGCAGCAGGACACCAAGAGATGCATCTTTAATACCTCTGGGGCATTTAGGCAATAGGGCACAAAGTCCTGTGATCTCCTCCTTTTGATCCCGAATTTTTTTGTGCCATCCTAGAGAATTCTAGGGCTATTTCTGCACGTGTTACTCARTCTTGCAGAATTCCTTACTCAGCCCACCAGAGCCACTCTAATTCCTCCCTTTCTGCCCAGCTCATACCCCAGCAATTCTTCTCTGGGGTGCTCCCCTGGGAAATGCTGTTTCCTGACACATACTTCCAGTCCCTGTCACACATCCAAGGCATCTGTGCATCCTTGATCTCTCACTTTCTGGTAGCAAGGGTGGTGGCCAGATGGGGCTGYATGCAATCCCAGATTGTTAAAACTTGTGCTTTTGGGGGATGAAAGCTGAGATTTCATCCACCAAAGCACAGAAAAGACACCTCCATCTCTGCTTTCTGATGTCACTCCGTCATGTGTAACTTGTTCTAAAGAATGGGATAAATTCCAAATCCCCAGAGAAATATTTGTGACTCCACAAGGATGCAATAAAATAGGAATCTCCCCTTCTGGAGCAATCCTCATTCTCCAGTAGCTTCCTGCAACTCTTTGTTGGTGCAGTGAGAGGTCCACACATGGAGAAGAGAGCAAAGATCAGAGCTGATGGATGAAAAGCTGTCAGGAAGAATCAGAATGTGTAGAGGAAGAAGGAACTAGAGTGGATAGTGGAAGTGGGAGGATTTGTCSTCATTAAAATGAATTTGATCCCATGGGTTAAGATTGGGAGTGGATTTTTCTGTGTTTTGCTGAAGGCAGAGGTGCTGTAGGGGTGTGATGGGTATGGCCATCAGTGCTGCTCCTGCTGCTTGGTTTGTGTGTGTGTGTGCATTTGTTGAGCCCTGTTGTATCTGTGGTAGGAATCTGCTGATGGCAGTGTCTGTGAGGTGACTGCCTGCAGTTACCCACTCTCTGAAAACCTGTCCCAGCAGAATTTTGGAGCCATTCTCTGGTCAGTTAGAACAAGTTCARATGTTKATACTCCAGCACAGAGACTGCACAAAAGAAAAATGTCACCAGAGGTGTCCTGGGATATTCCAGGACCTTTGGTGATTCATGGCTGTTATCTGTGTCACTGATAAGCTGCTGTGCAGGGAGATGTTGCCTCTCCTCTTTTTTATAGCTYCACCTTCCACTTTTACATTTTCCTACTTTGTAATGAGTCATGGCTTAGCATTTCAGCAAATATATTTTCCACACTGGGGAAGAAGACAAAGCCTTTCAATCTCTTAGGTTATGCCATATATAAAGTCCTGGGTTCATACTGTGTGTCTGTCTCCTGTTTTCAACCTCTGAGCCCCCAGTCTGGAGCACAGCCCTTGTTCTGTACTCTGTGCCAATGGCACGAGAAAGGTCTGGAGACCAGAATATCTGCAAGAGTGCCCAGACATGCCAGATTGTTGTGGAGAGGGAGGGGAAAGGAGATAAGAAGGCCCCAGAAGGTGCACAGTGTGCCAGCAACCCTCGCTGCCCACCCACCGATGTGAGCATGGCATATATGATGTGATTTCTGWGATTTCTGGAGCTGCACTAGGCTGTGAGAGGGGAGGAGAACCTTGGCCAAAGCCTGGGAGATCCCTGTGAGAACATTCACTCAGAAACCTGGAAGATCAGTTTCCTTTCCCCTTCACAGAACTTGACTGAGCTCAGGAGCAGAGAGCTGGTTGGTCTGTGTTTAATCATTACACCTTCATTTTGTGCTTTTCATGGCRGTGAGGCAGCCCAGTGATACAAAGCTTTTGGAGGGGCAGCCGTAGCACTGAAGARGGCTGCTTTGGAGCATTGTTTTCTCTAGTGTTTGTTTTGTCATGAGACTTGCTCTTAGCTTTTAAATGTGGTTTATTCAATAACAATTTCTAATGATGTAAAAAATTATCCTTCTGAAGTTGCTTCCTGTTCTGTCAATACAGATTTTAGACTGCACATGTGTGTGTATATATAGCTCTGTACATTATATACAGACACATTCCTCACATTTATGAGGKGGAGAGGACAGAGCACCCCAAAAGGTTATGTTAGAATTTCCTCAGGGGAGGAGAGAACATATCTCCTCCAGAGGAATCCTAAATGCAAGGCTGGGGTTTCCAGGTTAGTCCAGTCATTTCTGGAGCCAAAGATCTTATCTCTTCTCCTTTTTCAAATGCTAAAAGGACTTGAAAAAAAGACAGTCATAAAAGCAGAGAACAAAGAGAATTTTTTTCCTTGTTTTTCTTCGAGATCCGCAAACTTTGGGGCAATGCTTTTAAAAACAACGAGTCGAAACGAAAAGTTTTTCATTTAAAAAGTTAAAGCGACACACTCTGTGTGCCCGACGGGGTCCGTTCTTCCCCCATTTCCTTCGGGAGCAGCTGCGGAGGGGCGAGCCGCGGGCACCGAGCCCTGCCCGAGCCGAGCCCCGGCCGTGCCCCGGAGCGGCCGCGGCTCCGCGGCGGGAGGCACAGGAGGGCAGCAGAGCTCCGCCGAGCTCGGCAACCCGGGCACGGCTCCCGGGGCCCGCAGCGAGCTCGGCAACCCGGGCACGGCTCCCGGGGCCCGCAGCGAGCTCGGCAACCCGGGCACTGCTCCCGGGGCCCGCAGCCGTGCGGGAGAGGCCACAACAAACCCGGGAATAACGCCCCAGAGCTACGGAACTGGGCTGAGCTTTGAGAGGAGGGATAACCCAAATATCCAAGGATTTGCTTTGAGGGCAGCAAGGGTGGGGGAAACCCCCTCACTCTGCTGTGACTTGTTCCAGCCTCTTGTCCCACCGCCGTCCTCAGCAGCCTGAACCCCTAACCCTAGCAGCCTGAACAACCCCTGCACATGCAACACTGAGTTTGCTGCTACATCTGGCAGGAGGAGATGGTTAAAATATGGACAGTAAAAGTGTAAATCCCAGTGTCTTTTCAGGGATCTCAGTCAAGCTGTAAGGACACTAAGCACCTGGAGTCATGCGGGCTCTGGTGCACAAGCTGTCACAGTGTGAGGTCCTTTCCTTGCCTGTGTTTTAATCTCTATAGACAGGGGTTTATCATCCTTAAAAGGATGATTGGTGTGTCCTCAGGGCTTTCTCTATACAGGTAGGGGCAAAACTGCACATTGGACTGCTACCTTAAAAGACCCATAACATGTAAAACAAACTGCATGAGAGTAAAAGCTTGATTTTGGTTGCTGAAGAATTACCCAAACTCCCTTACRGGCCAGTCTCATCTGAGTTGCCTTAGGTGGGAGTCACTCCTCTGTATCTCTTGGACRGGGAGTTTCGGTGAGCATAGTTCTCTAATGACCTATGAGTAAAGACCTCCCTTCTGTACTATGTGTCCTGTAGCACTTTACCAGCTGTGTTCCAGAGCAGGAACCCTTGGTGATCATCTCTCATTTGGGTGCGGTAAAAAAAATCAAAGGTTGTTCTGCAAGGTGGGTGCCATTTACAGCCTTGCCTTTGTCTAGGGTCATTACCACTAAGCTGGTGATAAGCTGCTATTAATTAGGGATTGTCAGCACGTGCRAATTGGAACAGGAGCACACCGAATGCATCAGCTCAGCCCTGCTGAGGGAGCTGGCACTGAGAGCCTCCTGAGCTGCTGATAAACTGTTCTTTGAGGATCTGCCCTTTGAAGTCATCAAAATTTGCTTGAGACATCTTGCTGGGGTTTGGCGTAAGTAGCCCTTCCCAATTAGATTGCTTATTCTAATGAAGCTTTGGCAGTTGTTCTGTTTGTCACCTGCAAGTTTGGTGATGAGCACAATGGCTCTGGAGGTGTTGGTGCAGCTATTTTATGAGACTGGTGGAGTGCAGGTGTGGATTGCGTCCCTCTCCCCCTSTGCAGACACTCAGCACTGCTGGTGCTTGGCCTCATGCAGTGCTCTGCTGTGCTGATGCCCGGGTCACACTGGGGCTGAATTCCTGCCAGGAATACCGAGCTGGAGACCTGATCCAGCTGCTTGGCTCAGCTGCTGAGCTGCCTAGGGCATGCACGCCAAGCAGGGCAGCCTCTGGTAAACTGCTAATGGAAACTCTTTTCATTTATTATGGTCTACATGGGAGTTTTGCTTCTTCCAGCACTGTGGTTCTGCAGGCAGTGGGAGAGCCCTGATGCTGCAGTGTAAAAACGAGTTTCCCTCACTTTGTCTACAAATAATTTTCAGCTGACCTTGCGTAAACTAAAATAAGTTCAATGAAGAGTGCTGGGGTTTAGGCTTCATTTCAGCCTCGATTTTAGCCAGGAACTGAATGCATGAGAGATTAATTTCTTCTTAGACTCAGGTGTTTATTCATTCTTATCTACCTTACAGTCTCACAAGYGGTGAGTTCTGCACASCAGCTAACTRAGCACAAAATGGAGATCCTTCTCTATCTCTACCACATCTTTTTAAGGACAAATCATCCAATTATGAAATGCCACCCAAATTATTTTTATTTTAAACCAAATAACCAACTGCTTGCAGTCCACATTGTGGACTTTTCTAACCAATCACAAAAACTACCTAAACCCATGAAGAAGGTGAAGAAGAAAATGAAAAGAAGGACTCAGAAGAACTTATTAAGTCCTCCATCTTGGTTCATACACATTACTGTGTATTAAATCTGAGTTTTCCACCCTGTGAGATCACACACTTTTACAAACGCCACACCCATAATCCCAGTGCTCTCACTCAATGTTGGAAGCCTGTGTCAAGGCCCCAGATCAAATGTAGTGCTTGCTTGAGGGTCAGCACCTTTTAACCCAGAAAAAATAAAATTTTCAGCATCCAGCCTTCCAACAAAGAGGAGCCCATAAAGAGTGCATGTCCCAATTAAATGAAAGCCRCCCCAGATCAGTAACTGGCTTAACCAGAGCACTCCTTTTGCTCAGACCCAACCTCATTCCTTGCTCTTAATGACTATTGGCAAACACAGCGGCTAAGTCAGCAGCTGTATTTCCAGCAAGCCAACAACCYTCCTGCTGGCTGAGGGCTTCCTCCAGGTTAGAATGAGAGGATGAGTGAAGGGAAGGAGGATGAGCTGTCCCTGCCTCTGCAGTTATTTGACCATTCCATGTCCAACACTGATGTTCACGTTAGTGAAGAGCAGCAGTGTGATTGATGTGTGTCTGTGTGTGCCCACAGGCAGCCGTGAGACGGCGTTCACGTTATTTCACCATTCCATGTATAACACTGATGTTCACGTTAGTGAAGAGCAGCAGTGTGACCTGTGTCTGTTCTGCCCACAGGCAGCCGTGAGACGGCGTTCACGTTATTTGACCATTCCGTGTACAACACTGATGTTAATGTTTGTGAAGAGCAGCAGTGTGACCTGTGTCTGTTGTGTGCCCACAGGCAGCCGTGAGACGGCGTTCACGTTATTTCACCATTCCGTGTATAACACTGATGTTCATGTTTGTGAAAGGCCGGCAGTGTGACCGATGTGTGTCTGTGTGTGCCCACAGGCAGCCGTGAGGTGGCGTTCACTTGACCATTCCATGTATGACATTGATGTTAACATTAATGAAGAGCAGCAGTGTGACCTGTTCTGTTCTGTCCGCAGGCAGCCGTGAGACGGCGTTCACGTTATTTCACCATTCCGTGTATAACACTGATGTTAATGTTAGTGAAGAGCAGCAGTGTGACCTGTGTCTGTTCTGTGCCCACAGGCAGCCGTGAGACGGCGTTCACGTACGCGGTGAGCGCGGCGGGCGTGGTGAACGCCATCAGCCGCGCGTGCCGCGAGGGCGAGCTGTCSTCGTGCGGCTGCAGCCGCGCCGCGCGGCCCCGCGACCTGCCCCGCGACTGGCTGTGGGGCGGCTGCGGCGACAACGTCGAGTACGGCTACCGCTTCGCCAAGGAGTTCGTGGACGCCAAGGAGAGGGAGAAGAACTACGTGAGGGGCTCGGAGGAGCAGGCGCGCATGCTGATGAACCTGCAGAACAACGAGGCCGGCCGCAGGGTGAGAGCCGTGCTGGGCGCGTCCCTCTGTCTGTCCCTGAGAGCCGGGAGGCTGGGGGGAGAGGGACACGGAATTCCTGGGAGGGGAGGTGGGGTGGGGGATAATGCAGGGGTGCCCCAGGAAAAGCGTCCACTCACGTTTTCTGCACTTCTGTGAGCACTGCAGAAAAAACTGACAATATTCCGGTTTTAACATCAGGCTTCCATTGCCAGCTGAAGGCAGTGYAGTAATCCATTCTGGGGTCTCTTAGATACTGTATGGCACACATTAGCAGATGTTTAAGCCCTTCCCAAATAGCCTAGGTGCTGTTAAGGCCCATTTTAAGGTTTATGTCTAAGAAACCAGCTTCCCAGTGCTCTGAGAGTGACAGCCTGGTGGTGAAAAGGAGAACCTTTTGGCACATAGAGTTGTCTTCTACTGCCATCATTAACTACCATCATTACTTTACATCTACACTTTTTACATTGTTTACATTATTTACATCTACTTTACATTATTTACACCTACTAGCATCATTAGATTTTTGGGATTTTAAGGCCAGGAGCCTGGCTAGCTCTGAAACTCAGGCCTGSCTCACTTACCTTGGTACTGGGCACAATAATTAGTTTGCATTTAGGTGACAAACGTTTTCTGAGAAGATTCACAGTTTTGATCTGAGGACYCCTAGGGATGGAGAATCCATCACTTCCCTTTGTAGCATGACACCAGCATTAATCAATGTTTCAACTCTGAACCTAATGATAATTTGAATTTATCTGGCACTAGCTTCTAGTCAGATCTTTCTCTGACTTTTACAGCTAAATCCAAAAGCCTCTTAGTAATCAGAATTTCCTTGGCATGCAAGTATTTATCTGCTGTAATTTATTCACCATTCTTTCTTGACAAACTAGATTGAGCACTGAAGACTCTCTCACTTTCAGAGGTTCTCATCAGCCATCAAATAATTTTCCTGTCACTTCAGTGTACCCTTTCCAGTTTTCCCATACCCCTTTTGCATGCAGTCAGTGTATGCACTTYTGCTTTCCACACAACTCCTCTGTCTGTGATTAATAGCCTGGAAGGTGTAGCATCATTCATATGCAGTGCAGCTGTGTAATCCTGCCTCTTTCCAAAAGTAGAACAGGAACACTAACTTGAACATGTGTGCATTTTCCCCAGGGTGTTTTAAATTTTTATCATTCTTCCCTAGAAGTAAGCTTTTCAAAGGTTAATTTTATTTCTAATTCATGTTAAAAAAATCYCATTAAGTGTACTTAGTCTTGCTCTTCTGCACATTCCTAACTAATATCCTTAGTTTCCTTATCAATTTTCTGCCCTTTCTTTCTTCTAATTGTTACTGAATTATCTTTCCCTTTCCCTTGGATGTCTGTCTTTTCTGCATGTAWTTTCAGCTTCATTTTGACACCAAAGATGATTTGTTCCATTTTTTTGGTTGTGAAATCAATGTGTCAGGTTGAAGCATTGCAAGTGCTTCATGGTTCTTTTGCAAAAACAAATTGGGGTACATTTGCAGTAGGTGAGAAACTGGACTGAAAGCTGTGTAACTCACTGAGTTTTGGGTTGGCATTGGGTTTGGTTTGGATGGGCAGAGGTTCTGCATCTGCTCAGAAATGGGGGGTGTGTGGTGGAGTAGCCTGAATGTGACATTCTGCTCTGCATTACCTGCTTTGAACATGCTGCATATCACTTGGATTACTGCAAATAAATGCCCTGCCTCAAGCAAGCAGTGAGCATGAGACTYCAACAGCCTTGAGGGGTCCAGAGACAGAGTGGCCCCTCATCTGAGGTGCCAGGTGAACTGCAGTAACAGATTAMATGAACACAAGTCATTTAGATCAGATTAAATCTAATGGAAGTATAAACCAGTGTGTAATTAAGCTTGTGGATTAAAAACAAAACCAAAACAAAACCACAAAACCAAAAAAACTGATAAACTGAGGGAGCTGGTTAATGAGTTCAGCCGAGGAACTGGATGTGGAGGAGGCCTGGAACTTTTTCAAGTCAAAGATGCTAAAGCCATTACAACTCTGCATGCCAACAAGAGAAAAAAAAGGTTGTAGGAAGAATATCCAGACCTCACTGAATGAATAACTGCTACAGAGAAGCTGTTAGGAATAGACCAAGAGCCTACTAAGAAGAGAAGGAAAAAAAGRATAGCAAATAAATAACAAAAAGCTCTGTCTTAGAGGTCAAGAAGTATAAAGAGGAGGTGAGAACAGGAAAATCATGCTGAGTCAGACCTTGCAAAGGCTAATAAAATAAACAGCAGAAGTTTTTTAAACTTTGCAAATTGGAGGAGATTGGAAGAAAGAAGACAGCCAGTGAGGATGGGGCTGAGTCTAAAGGCAGAGAAGTTTTGGTACCCAAAGTGAGTGACTGCTTTGCCTGGCTTGGAGTTGGAGTGGGGGGCATTGGATATCTCAGAGGAAAATGGGAAATAACTCAAGAATACTTTTCCAAAGGTTGATCACACAATCATTTARGACATCACTGATTTTCTAAAAGCAGACTAGATCTGGTAGGTCTCATTTATGCGAACTTCTGTGAAACATTTGAGGTATTTCCCYCATGGGAATCTCTTGGTTAAACTGGGAAATGTAATGAAAATTGCAGTAGCTGTGAGATGGACAAGAAACTGGTTCAAGGAAAGATGTCAGTAAGTTGTGTGAAAGAATGGAGCTTGATTTTAATGGAGTTTGATTAGCAGAGCCCACCAAGGACTCGCCCTTAGGATTTTTGTTTCTCAGCCTCAACACAAGCACCAGGAACACCACTTKGCTGTTGRTGCAGGTATTATGACTGCAGAGGGAAATCTRAATTTTGTGCAGCAGCTAATGACACTCAGTAAAACAACATTTAGGCCATCATTTGAGGCCTTGTATGAAATACATCTTCAGTCAGGAGGAAAAGAGCAGGAAAGAATTGGTGGCAGCAGTCGGYTGCAAATGACTGCAGATGTAATGTGGCTTGGAAGGTGGTAAATATCCTGCAGCACACTAGACATAAGTCTTTTTATTCAACATGGGGGAATACTAATGCCATTGTATTAAGCCCTCGTGAGGCCCCAAAGTATTGTGTGTTCTCATATTCCCAAGTAAAATGACCTCAGACTAGAAAAGGCTTGTTAGGGCTCACCCAGGGGATAGGAATCTTTTCTTTAAAAAGAGCACTGGAGCAGCTTGCCATATTTAGCTTAGTAAAGTGAAAGTGGAGAGAGGATATGACTGGTGTCTGTGTTTGTGGGAGAAGTAATAGGGAAGGAAAAGTAGTTTTTAAGCAAAAGGCCAATTTGGCACAATAGCAAATGGGCATGAAGTAAATACATATAGACTGGAAATCAGAAAAAGATATTTTTTTGTTGGAATGGCAATCAGAATAAAGGCTGAAAACCTAATTGCTTTTAAAAGGGGATTCTATGCATTTAGGGAAAACATTGCTTGAAGTGGTGCCTACAAAAGCAAAAGGTCATACTTAATAACCCAGGAGGTGCTGTCTAGTCCTGCATCCCTAAGCTTCTGAGATACTGGTTTTGTAAGTARGAAGGTGCATGTGTAACTCCTCATTSCCAGAAGTTTSTGTGGAAGAAAGCACTGCTGGAGCACCAGCTGCCATCCCACTGCAGCCTTGCCCTGCTTTCACAGCCAGGCTTTCAGCTGATACCTCCTGATTTATGGGCAGATTTTTGGCATGCCCCTTCACTCAGTTTCCTATGAGTGAGAAAGTTCTCCTTGAATCCTGAGGAGCTCTGGTGGCAGGAGAGAGGGTTGTCCCTTCTCTCCAAGGAGCTCAGAAGGAGCTGGGGGCGGGGGACAGGAGGGAATCAGAGGTCTTTCATCTTTCAGGCAGTSCTGACCCCATCACCCCTTCACTCCACATCGTAGCCCTTGTGGTGGTGGCTTCTGGCTTTATTGCTCTTGTTTGTTTGTCTTTGGCTGTTATCTCAACAAGTCCTTTCCTTCCATCTGTCTTTCCTTCCAATTGGTSTCCATTACCCTGTGTTATTGCCCCCTTCCTTATCTGTGGCTCTGTCTGGCAGACTGTGGCAGTCAGTCCTTGCACACTGTTTACCCAGCAGCATGTGGCAGCCCTCAGTCATCAGTCACTGCAGCCACTGCCACAAGAGCCTGCAAGGGCTTCTGGCTAATTGACCACACAGGAATTACCCATTCATTCTCTTCCTGTTCCCATTCCTGCACAAAAAGAATTGGAAGAGAACTTGGGCTTATGGGCAGGGGCTTTCAGCCCTTCCATTAGAGGCATTCTGGACCTGCTGAAGTGGCACAGCCATGGATCAGCTCCTGCCCTCAGAACTGCTTGTGGGGTCTGGTATTCCTTACCTTGACCCCAGCCTGGTCAGAGAGGAATTCTCCAATTTCCTCTGCTTTCTCCTCATCTGGGCAGTGAAGGGGGAGAGTGGGAGAGTCCTTTAGCAGCTGAAGCTGTGGTTGGCTCCACAGGACGTGGGTGGWGGGGGCTGTGGGGGGCTGAGTGGCACCATGCTCCCCTCTGATCACTGGTAGCACTCGCCTTCCCCAGAACAGCTACTGCCCACATGGGCCAGATGTTTTGAGCATCAGTTGCCTAAAGCCAAGTCAGAGTGAACTCATTCCCATGACATTAACTGAGGGGGATTGAGTTGCAGTGTTTTTCTAAAGGAACAAAGCCCAGGATTAGGAAGAATCATAATACTTTATAAAAACACATGCAAGGGCAAGGGAGGCATGAGTGGCCTGGGATTTGACAGAACCATAACCAAGAAGTGCTAACATAAGCTTATAACAAGCAGGCTGGCAGTGCAGTGAGGATATAGTAAGTGTCTGGTGCTCAGGAAATTCAGCTGTAGCCTGTCTGGTCATAGTRCAGCAGGAATCCCTAAGTAACAGTGTGGTTGGTCCTCTGCAGTTGTAGTTTGATCCAGGACAAGTGCTTAACTCCCAGCTTGTAGCTGTTACATTGCACTGTGAGGGATTGCCTTGGTAAATTGAGCTCTGAGGAGCAGAACTAAAGCTTTTCTGTTTTAAAGAGTCACTCCATTGACTTTCTCGGAGCTGGATTGGCCTCCATGTGATTTAGCCATTAAGCCAAATTGAATCTTCACTAGCTGTCAAAAGCACTGGACATTAGCTGGGCAAGGAGCAGCCAGTTGTTGTAGGAGGACTCTGACCTCTCCCTGCTGGCCCAGAACGTTTTTGTAGGCAGGTTTTGCAGTATGCTCAATTGCCTTAATCACCTTGGCACGTGAAAGCAGAGAGCTGGGAAGCTTGCTTCTGTGTCAGGGAGTGAGGCAAAAAAGAAACCTCTGTGTTTGGCTGCTTTTTTTCAGCAGAAAACCTGGCTGGAAGACACATTGCCATCTCTTTCAGAGCACCCTGTTTTGTTCTCCTTGTTTTGTGTTCCTTGCTCTCCCCCACCAGATACAGCTGGTGGTAATTTTGCAGCTGATGCCAAACATCTCTGGCAAAAAGCACTGCAGGATGCAGGATGGTGTTGGGAGAGCAGATGTGAGCCTGATGGTGAGGATCAGGAGCCAAGGGATCARGCTGCTGTAGCACAGAGTAGCTGTGATGGTGAGGGGATGCACAGCTCTTGCTTTGCAAGCTCTGTCAGTGCCTGAGAGCTGCCAGGAGCTCACCTGGCATTGCACTTTTTGTACCTGTCTCTGAAATGGATGGGAAGAACAAACCCAACCTGCATTTCAGTTTACTTTCCTTAGCTTTTATTTCCCAGTATTTCTCTCTGCTCCCAGCCAGGTGGGGAGGGAGAGGATAGTAAACAAGAAAGTTTCCCTTCACACCCTGTGCTTGCTCTGGTGAGGGTTTTACACTCTGAATTTTCAGGACTCTCTGCTACCTTTGATGCTGGATTTCCAGGGCTATGATGCATCTGCAGCCCCCACAGGCTCCTGAAAGGGTAGCTGGAAGTATCTGGGGAAAGACAGCATGGGAAGCTTGTGTGTGCTGCTGCAATCCTGGCTGTTGTGCCTGGTGCCAGCCAGCCCTGGGCACGAGATGGCGCAGGAACACAGCCAGGGCTGCCTGGGGAGCACCTCCAGCTGCCTTCCAGGGACGTGTGTCTGTGTGTGCCTGCCTCTCTCTGGACACTGCCCCTGGACGAGCTCCTCTCGGGGGAGATGGAGGGAAAGGGTGTGCATTTATTTCCAAAGGATGCAGATGCATCCCTGCAGTGATAGTGTCGGTTCCTGGTGCGGGTGGTAGGAAATGGGCTGGTTCCCAGGTRTTCCCTTTCTGCAGCACTGGATGGGAAAAACATGCCAAAGAACAGCGTGGTGCTCTGTGAGGTGGGGAATTTCCAGAGACCACGCAAAGAGGCCTCCTTCTCTTTTTCTCCTGCTCTTGACCCTGGTGCCAAGCCAGAAATCTGCCGGGGGGAGAGAAGGTGGGGTGAGGAAGCCGTGCTTGCAGGCAGTGTGACCAGAAATAGAAATATTTAGGGAACAGGAACACAGCAGTCACAACGGGGGGAGGAGGAGACCTTTGTCTCCTCTGAAGGGCGAAACAACAGCGATTGCGGGATAATCAAAGCGGCTCTGGAGGCGCGATGAATCCGTTGTAATTAAGGCAGCTGCCAGTGCGGCGGGAACAAACRCGGCTCTGCCTGATTGCCTTTCCCCCCCACAGGCCGTGTACAAGCTGGCAGACGTGGCCTGCAAGTGCCACGGCGTGTCGGGCTCGTGCAGCCTCAAGACSTGCTGGCTGCAGCTGGCCGACTTCCGCAAGGTGGGCGACCTGCTCAAGGAGAAGTACGACAGCGCCGCCGCCATGAGGATCAGCCGCAAGGGCAAGCTGGAGCTGGTCAACAGCCGCTTCAACATGCCCACCCAGGAGGACCTGGTGTACGTGGACCCCAGCCCGGACTATTGCCTGCGCAACGAGACCACGGGCTCGCTGGGCACGCAGGGCAGGCTGTGCAACAAGAGCTCGGAGGGCATGGACGGCTGCGAGCTGATGTGCTGCGGCCGCGGCTACGACCAGTTCAAGAGCGTGCAGGTGGAGCGCTGCCACTGCAAGTTCCACTGGTGCTGCTACGTCAAGTGTAAAAAGTGCACAGAGATCGTCGACCAGTACGTCTGTAAATGAGGGGAGCCACCAGAGCCACAAATCTATATTATATAAATCTATATAAATATATTTTATATTTGTATAAATAAACAGATGGTGATAATAATTAAAAGAAGCTTATTTAAGAGACGCTTTGGTTTCGGAGTTTCCCCCCGTCAGGCCAGCTAACGTGGCACGCCTTCAGTTCTGCTGGGGAATCTGTCTTGGGGTGCATCTCCCCTCGGATGTTTCAGGCAGGGTGAAGAAGCTGAGGAGGTGCTGGCAAAGCACACCAGCATGTGCTATTTCATTATGGAAAGAAAGCCAGGGAGAAGAAGAGGAGTGGGTTCTTTCTTCTCTCTGATCACTAAACCTCAGCATTTTGCAATAGTCACTGCACATTGGAAATYACAGCCAGACATGGCTGAGTCCTAGCTATTCAGATTGCAAATCCTGCACTGGGGAATTTGGAACTGATTGTCAGTCCCTCTAAAGAGCTTTGTCACATTAGAGGAAGGTTAGCTAAGGCTACGAGGGTATGGCTTCAAATCCACAGCCTTGTAAACCACTCCTGGATGCTCCCCAGACCACAGTGGGGTAGAGGAAAGTTCACAGCCTGCTGTTGTGAGGAAGGAAGGTTCAACCTGTGGCTGACCAGCACAGCCTGGAAGTGCCATGGAGCCAGCACCTGGCTCTTCTGTACCATCTGGGCCCAGGGAARTCTGCCCAGCTCAAACCACATGGCTCTGTGTGTGTGAGGGATTTTGGTTTTTTTCTTTTCCTTTAAATCCCATGCTGAAAGTTCATTTTTCAATCGAGAGGAAAAGCTGCCGATGCCAGGGATGTTTGCAGAGWACATTTTGTCAGAGGAAAGAAGCACTGCACACACACACACATGCACATGGCTGCACTCCTCGTGTTGCTGTCAGTCCTCTCTGAAGTGGATGCAGGTGGTCACCTTGTTCAGCTCCATCAAATCCTCACAGCAGCCCAGTTGTATAGTTTCTCTTTACCATTAAAGGCCCTCAATGACATTTCTCTCCCTCTGCTGCTGGTGTATACGTGTGTTTTGTTTTACTCTTTTGGTGAGGTTCTTTTCTTTTGCTGCTCTGTGTTTCAGAGGGCAGGGGCTGTGCTCTTCCCCAGCATGAGCTAACCAYAGGAATGTTTGCTCCCAGACTGTGGGTGTATGCTCACCGTGGAAGTCTCCTCTGTGTTTTTGCTTGGTAATAAAAAGACTGTAATAAAATGTACCAGGGCAGAAGGCATTACCAAAGTCTGCTAATCAGTCTTACCACACTGGGATTTTAGTACAATCCAATTCATAAAGCAGRGAGCAAATGCTGTTTGTAGCACAAGACATTTCCTGTACCTCTCAGCATCTGCAGAGTTCATTTGCAGTCAGAACAATCAAGAGAAGCCAATTCCCCAAATATCAGGGTTTGCTAATATACATCCGCTGTGTTACTGACATTGCAAGGTTGTTGGGGTTTTTTTCCCCTGTAAATTTTAAAATGCTCAAAATGCCAATAAGCAATGAGCCAGTCATGAAGATTATTGTTTTTATATTAAACCTCTGTTTCTTATAAAACATTGCAGTTTTACAGATTCCACCATTTCAACCACCAGAGAAGAATTTATATGTACCTTTCATGCTTCAAATATTTGAGGACTCCAGAATAGCAGAAGGAAGAGAAATTATGCTTAATAATTAGGAGCTGTTGTTTTTTTAAACCAACGTGTCCAGTTTTTATTTTATTTTCTTTAATCCAACAGGCAATATATTTGCTGGCATCCCAGAATGCAGTTTTTTGGAATATAAACAGTGGCCTAGATTTACTTTATTATATAAAATCCAAAGCCAGTGGTATTGTAATTCAAAGTAACGGAAATAGTTTTCCATGCATGGAAAAAATGTGAGTGCAGGGGCCTGATCCAACTCCCATTAAACTTCAGTGGGAGCTGGAGTGAGCCCAAGATGGATCAAATGTGTGAGCTATTCACTCCTGGGATACTCTGTTTCTAGCCCAGAAATAATAAAATTTGCTCTACCCTGGATACATCTGAAAAAGACCTTTCCTCCCACCACCCTCACCTCATGTTCTTGTCCATCCTTAGTGCACCAGTGCTTGAAGGTGTCAGCTCTCTGTATATGACACCCTCAGGCACTGTTAATGTGTCTCATAGTTCAGAATTACCTCATCTGGCCTTTCTGATAAAGACCACACATTTCAGGGAGTCACAGCTCTCCCTGTGGTTTGGCACCACAATTGATTTTGTGGGTGTAAACAACCCTGGGAGTGGAAAAGTTGGCATTGTCAGGGTTGCTATTCATCTGTGTGTCCCTGGATATGTCCTTCTTTTTCCACCTAAAATGTTCACTGGATGGGAAAAAGATGTTTTTTGGCCTTTTGTCCTAACATTCCAGACCTCTGGCAGCCTGGCTGGAGCCAGCAGTTCCTATTGGACTGGGACCACAGAGTGATAGAAGTGACCATTTGATTTCTTTCCTCCTCCTTTTTTTTCCACAAGACCCAGGYTTCAGTATTTTAGATTTTCTGGGAATTTCTTATCCAAAAATTTGATCCCACTACACTCTAGCTTCAAACTCAATTTCAGTGGCACTCACACATAAAGGAACCTCCATTGGGTGGTAGTAAGTACGAAATAAGAACACAGCCAGATTGGCTTGATGCAAATCCAAAGGAAGTCAAACAAAAGCTGCAGCAGAACTGCTTCTTTCCCAGGGAAGTTAAAAGTGGTGGATTTTAAATTGTGCCTTGTTTGATGCACAAAGTGATAGAAAGGGGTGTGGGGCTGGGAGCTAAGCTTAATTCTGAGCTCTGTTGATAATCTGCGTTGTAATTTTCAAATAGTTACTTAATTTCTTTGCATTTTATCCTCCAGCCTCCTTCTTGTATAAAACAAGGAGCAGGTTAGCTCCTTTTTCTGTGAAGATCTCTGAGAAATATGGCTGAAAAAGGTTGAGTTGAAGGCCTGGGTTCTGTGCTCAGTACCTGTGGCAGGCAGACAGGTRCACCCACATTGTGTGGGGACCCCCAGTTTGGCACAGAGAGGCTCAGCAGCACCTTGTGGCTGCTGGGGGCTCAGAGGAGCCTCAGAGGGTCTGTGGCAGCACAGCATGACTGGCACAATGCTGGAGGAAGGACTGTGCTACACAAGAGAGGTCAGCTCAGGGCTTGTGTATTTATGGGAATTGAAGATCTTGTAGCTAAAGTAAGGCTTAGGGGGGTCAGCCTGGTTGCTGCCTGCTCAGATTCTGTTTGCAGTTTCAGATGGGTAAGATGCTCACACAGTGCACTGTTATATACTGTGGGCTGGAACTGGCTGCCACATTCCAGCCCTGAAGTCCCTGCACTTCAGGGCTGATAGAAATGGCCACCCCTAAGTCATGTAAAACTGAAATATTTTGTGCTTAAAGGCACTATGCAAATATACTGTTACTGCAAGTCAGTGAACACTGCTCCTAAAYGGAGCAGAACAGGATGCAAATCTGTCATCATTTTCCAGCTGGCAATTACTGCCTAAGTTATAGTGGGAATGAATGAGGCCTCAGTATGCTCTGCTGCAAGGTAAGCTAAGCAATAGCTGATCCCAGAACAGAAACTTTCATTACATTAATCATGTCAAAAAGAAGGTGGCAGGGTTGTGAGAAAATTTAAATGAACCTTTTAACACTGCTGAACTTGAATCAGTTGGAGGCTCCCATGCTTTGTCCCCAGAAGGTCTCTGCCTGCTCAGAGCTCAGGGTAGCAGAGCAGCTGCTGCCTTTTGGAAATTCAGGAAACAGCCACGTGGAATCCAGACATGCAGCATTGGTGTAACTTACACTTTCTATATGGACCAATGAAGCACATCTTGTTCAGTCACATGAAATCAAACATGTGGGAGTCTCTGCTCACTTGACCCCATCCAGGGAGAAGCCTAGTAGGTTTAAATTACACTGTGGGAGCAATTCCTCATCACCTGTGGCTACAGAAATATAGACAGTATTTTCATCTGCTGACACAGCCTCAGGACATGCCAAGGAGACCTTGGGAAATACCTTCCAGTGACTACAGGGCATTTCTCAAGTGTCTGTCACAAGGCTTTTCCAGAATCAGCTGCTTATGTGGTCATTAACTTTCATTTAGCTTTTGTTTAACTACATTTCAGGTTAAATAGTTCCTAGCAGATACTCTGTGGAGTTCACTGAAGGGCAGGCTGTGAAGGACCTGTCACAGCACAGACACAGACACAGCAGAGGTGAACATCAGATCCCCTTGCTCTCACAGCAGACTCTGGCTGTGTCTGATCCTGGGACACAGAGATGGATGCCATCTCCCTGGTGCAGATGTGTATCCTGGCCATCTCCTGACTGCCTGGCACCACCCCTGTGTGTAAAGGCTTGTGGGTGCAGGGACTGTCCCTGGGGAGCCTGTCCCAGCTCCAGGCTTTGGGACTGGGCCACCTCCTGAGCATACCAGCTCTGACGTCTAAATATAACCTGCTCAGAGATAAACAAAGGTTACATTTCTGTGCCCAACAGAACACGTACCAGAAAGGACAAAAAGGGTCATGATCAGCAGCTGTAAATCCCCAAATAACAATAATAACTCCCCAATATAAWACAATGATCACAGCACACTGATGTGTTCCATCCATCAGTCTTCTCCTGCAGGACCTGAAGCTGTTACTAAACTCTCTTGTTTCTTAGCTCTGTTTAAATGATTGTTGAAATCTATTTTTAATTTTTTTTTTCATTAGAATTCAAAAAGGTACRGCCTTCATGATAGCATTTCCTTGAAGACAGAGAGAAAGGGGGAGCAAACAAGGTCAGGAGCTTTCCTTGTGAGCAGTGATAAAATGCAGCAGCCATAAAAAGAACTACTGAACACTGCCCTGTGACACTCGAGTTGGACACCTGCCCTAAGTGTCACAGCCACCTCTCTGTGTTACCCACCCAGTGCTGGCTCTGGTGCCCCCCARCTTCCAGCAACACTTCCAGCTGTTTGGAATGTGGTGGCTGCAGCAGGCACCAGCCTTCAGCAGCGACTGAGTGWGGTGAGGGTCGGGCCCTTGGTGATYTGGGAGAGAGGAAGACTCTGAAAAGGAAAGAAATACAAAGAGAGAGAGCAGCCGCTGCTTTGCTGGGAKGGGGGAGGTTGCCGTGCCTCCCCCAGGCCCTTTTCCCTGCGGTGCCCTGGGGACATCAGGAACAAGCTGCTCAGGTATGTTTGCCARCACAGATGAAGCAGTTTAAAGGCTTGCAGCAGTAACACACATCCTGGAAAAAAATAAAAAGGTCCAGGCTCTTCCTTAGCCTGAGGCAGCTTTACTSTGAATCATCATTTGTCTTGTGGCTCTTCCTCGAGTGCCACATCGCTGTGTCAGCCCTTCACAAGGCTCCCAGAACATCGGGGTGATGCGGGATGGGCAGGATGAGGCATTCCCACGCAAGGACACGCTGCCTTTCAGGGGAAAAACAGTAAAAGATGTGGGGCAGACCAAGTATTGGAGCTAATTGTAACTCTGTCTTGTCCACAGCCTCAAGGAGCTGCACAAGGACTTAGCATCTCCTTGGCCTGAGCGAACATCTGGAGCAGTTTTTTAGMGTGGCAGCTCTCTGCAATTCACTGTGATGATTCTGGCCAGTCTCAGTTTCATTTGCCACAGGCAAATGAGTTGTTTTCTCCTGCTCGGGAACAACAGAGTTAACCAGTAATGACCTGCCAACTTCCACAAATCACAGGGCTGTGTATATAGGACAAACACATTCTGAAGGAATTAAGGCAATGAACATTTTATTACTGCTACATTTTCTAGGAACCATCTGCAAAKGCCCAGGCAGTACATAACTCTGGCTTTGAAAACGTGTTTTGCTGTATTGCMGGGCACAGCTTGGCTTTTTGATTTCCAGGCTCTTGAACCAGAATAAACTACCCAAAATCCTTTTATTTATTACTTATTGAATCAGTATTCCTATCTCATTTTCCCTCTTAATTGGCTGCATACACGTTAAGTTCTGGTGACAGGAAATGACAGATGAAAATGACATGCAGCTTTTACATATATTTTTCGTCAGTGAAGCTCAAAGTATTTTTAAATCATTAGCGCCATTTTACAGAAGAAATCCTGAAAGACAAGGCAGGAAATACTTCATCCGACAGGCACGGGGTGGAGCTGRAGCAGCCACTGCAGCTGCTGCTCCCCGTGCTGCTGCCCAACGGCTGCCAAAATACATTTTGATTGAGGAGAGAAACCCGAAGTGTATGTAAGAGTGCAACTGTAGTGGTCAGTAACCACCGTGCTGCCTTCACAGTAACAAAARCTTTAATGAGTGGGTGAGATGGGGCATATTTTAAAGGAGACAATAGGGAATCGTAGTTTYAGAAGCAGTTTTAAGGAATGGGCAGGATGTATTTATTGTTTGTGGGTATTAGGGATCAAAACAACTCAAATACTAATTTATAGAGATAATTTTGATTCCATTAATTATCACGCTGGTTTGAGCTAAAATTTCTGGGTGTGTGGACAAGTGTGTTGATTGGAGTGTGGCTGAGCACACAAAGCACTGAAGTGCACAGGGCCACACCAATTACAGACAGGCTCTCCAAATCATCCAGTTACTCTCCCTGGCAATTGCTGAGATTGTCCTCTAACAGAGCAGTGTTCCCTTTGTGTTTTGACTGCTCTCACTGTAAAACATGCAGGTGTAGGGTTTCCCCCGTTTTCCCCAAGGACACTATTTTGGGAGGTGCAATCTCCACGTCACACAGGTTTTCCTGCTGCTYAGCCAACACTTCCCATTGCTTAACAGGGCAATTCTTGTTCTCTGTGGTGCTCCCCCTCCGTGCCTCTGCACCAGACACAGCAATTTGGGCCCAGCCACCCCAGCCAGGCTTCCCAGGTGCCTCSTGCCACATCAGGCCTGGAACACTGTCTGCTTTTCATCAGAATTGTCTGCTTTTCATCATCCTGCTGCTCTTGTAGCAGCTGTGGCCTCCCTGCCCTTTGCCATGCCTGCAGCCTGTGCAGTGGGGCCTCCTCCAGCTGCCCTGGACACAGAGATGTCCACACCACAGAATCACACAGTCACACCCTGGCTCGGGCTGGAAGGTGACCACAATTGGTCATCACTTGGTCTCCACACCCTCTCTGGACATTCTGTTCCAGTGCTTGGTCACTCCTACAGTAMAGAAGTTCTTCCTCATATTCAGGTGGAGTTTCCTGTGCATCAGTGTCTGCCTGTTGCCTCTTGTCCTATTGCTTGGCACCACTGAGAAGAGCCCAGCTCCATGCTCTTGGCACCCCCATTCAGATACATTCAGACCCCCATTCAGGTCCCCTCCCAGTGTTCTAGTGAAAATATATATTTATATATAGAGAGAGATCTCAACTGTCATTTAAACAGAGCTAAGAAACAAGAGAGTTTAGTAACAGCCTCAGGTCCTGCAGGAGAAGACTGATGGATGGAGGGCATGAGCATGGTATGACCGTTGTATTATAACAGGAGGTTTATTGTTGTTATCTGGGGATTTACAGCTGCTGATCATGACTCTTTTTGCCCTTTCTGTCAGGCACCTTCCCTGCAGTGATTTGGGCTGTGCCTGGACGGCTTTGGGCTGTTCCCACAGTGGCCTCTGACATGGAGCTGCCAGGTTTTCCCTGACACCAGTTTCGAGAGGAGAGGGTGACGCGTACTGCCGGCTCAGGGCACACAGGAAGCTGTGAACAAGGAAACCACCCTCCAGCCCCGAGGCCATGGCTGGGGGCTGCAAACTCCATTCTTKGCCAATCCCTTCCGTTCCCTGGCCGCAGCAATGCCATGCGGTGATACAGGCCGGGACAGGGTGGTTGGAAAGCCAGCAGGAAAAGGCCACGGGAGTGTTGGTCMCAGCAGGCTGGACACGAGCCAGGGCGTGGCCAGCGGCCCTGGCCTGGATCCGGAATGTGTGGGCAGGGGGAGCAGGGCACGGATCGTCCCCTGGGCTGCTGAGGCTGCACCCCGAGTGCTGTGCCCAGTCCTGCGCCCCTCAGCTCAGGAAGAACTTTCTGGAGCTGGAGCAAGTCCAGGTGAGGGCAGTAAAACTGGTGAAGGGTCTGGAACAYGTTTTACAAGGGGCAGTGAGGGAGCGGGGGGTGTTCGGCCTGGAGCAGAGGCGGCTCAGGGGAGCCCTCACGGCTCTTTACACCTCCCTCACRGGAGGCTGCAGCCAGGCGGGGTGGGGCTCTGCTCCCAGGGARCAGCGACAGGACGGGAGAACAGTCTCAGAATGAACACTTAGCACAGCTAARGGCTTGTATGGACATTAGGAAGAACTTCTTTACAGACGAAGAAATGGGCTGCGCAGGGAGCCGGTRGTCACCGTCCCTGAGGGTGTTTAAGGAAACAGTGGCACGGCACGGACTCAGCCCGCAGGCCGGACCGGCTGTC
>CADDXX010000412.1:296308-337075 GCA_902810485.1 Alauda arvensis | reverse complement strand
GTGCTCAGATCTGTGTGTCACTGGTGCTGAGGGTGTGAGAGCTGTGCCCTGGCTGTGCTCATGGAACTGATGTGTCCCTGCTGCAGGGTGAAACCCTGTGCCAGATGTGCCAGCTTGCACATCTCTGGCTGAGCCTGTGACTGTGCTCTGTCCCTTTTGAGTTGTACCCTTGGAGTGTGGAGCCTGGCCARGCTGCAGGGCCACCTTCCATTCAGGGGAGGAGGCAGGAGCCTGGCAGCCAGGGGGTTTTTCTGTCCCCTTGTCCTCTTACATAAGTTACTGGCCAGAGCCTCTCRTGGTAGTGCCTGCTGGCTTCTTGGATGCTCATGGGGAGCTGTTGGTATTCTTAGGGTGCTTTCCCTGGTTTCCCTAGGAAATTTTCTGTTTCAGCCTTCTTCCTTTCTTCTACAGAGTTTTTTACTTTCTGTCACATAATAATTTGACTTCCTCCCTGTTTTATTTTGTTTGTATGCATTCAGCCCTTTGCTGTCCTCCCTCAGAGAGAACTCTTAAGGAGTTTTTAGTGAGCATGTCCATCCCCTAAGGATAAAATAACTTCTGAGCATGAATGTGCAAGCCACATAAGACAGACATGCACTGGTATCCAGAGGTTTTTAGAGTTAAAGGTGCTTAATACCTGTTGATGGATTTACTCTGTGTATTTGTCCATTTTCYCTGTGAATCCTCATCCTGTAGCAAAAAGTTCCAAGGTATTGCCTRTTGCTGTGTCAAAAACAACTTTCTTGTGTTTGAGGTCACCCAGCCTGATCTGCTGACTCTCTGGGACCTCACCTTGGTTGATGGGCAGTGCTTGGTATCTTCACTTTTTCTTATTTTTCTTTGGGATGGTGCTGTTGTTGTAGACACAAAGATTAGGAAACCTTGTGCTGTGTTGAAATCTTAACTGCAGTTTTGAGTGGTCACCTCTGGTTTCACATAAAGCTTTCTTTCCTATCACAAAGGAAACTTTCTCTGAAATAATTTAGTAAATGTGTAAAATGTGATGTAAAACTTACAGACTATCACACATTAACTAGCACATATTAAAAATAGATATTGGATTTTGTATTTCATAAGTTCAAGGCTTGTTTCACTTCTGACTTGTTTACTTACTGCAGCTGCTTGCTTATCTGCATTGCTCAGGACTTGCCTGGTTATCTGGGCAGGTCRAAGGTCCTCCAAGGTTTTCCTTCTGCTTTTTCTAATGTATTACATTCACAGCACTGGTTATTGACTTTCCTTAGGACTTRCAGCCTGTCAGTGTCTCCTTTTTTTCCAAAACGTGTGTGCCACCACTGTGCTGTCAATACTGGAGGAGCCTTTCGTGCCCTCCATAATGGTGTACCTGGGGATACAAGTGGCTGAGGTGGTTTGTGCTCTGTTCAGCTCTGACCCCTGCATGGAGCTCTCAGCCAGAGCTCAGAACTGAGTACACCTTTGGCATACAAATCAGTGGCTGCCTTCTGTGTGTAGCACTCAGTCTGTGCTGAGAGGCTTGGCCTGTGTTTGCTGTCTGTCTGTCTGTGCACATGGTGAATCTAAAGAGCTGTTTGCACCTGATCACACCCATGGATATGGTAGCTTGTTTTCACATCAAAATTACATTACAGAGGTTATTTTTCTTACAGAAAGAAAACAAACTCATGCTAGAATGAGATCCTTTATTTGCTAACTCCCCTGACAGTAGGTGTTGTGTCAGCCTAAGSTATTTCTTTCTTCTTTCCAGAACAGTTTTATCTGTGTAGTTTTACATGTATTAACAGCCCTTACAGATGCAATTGGGCTAGGGCAAGAGTACCTTCAGGAAGTATTTGAAAACTAGGACAAATAACTATTCAGTAGTTTGCTGACCCAGTTCTTGCTTTCTGCTCGTGTTCCTCCTGTCTGGGCCCTTGTCCAGGAAATCAACCAAAATTCCTTCCCTTCCTGCTCTGAAAATGGTGAAGGCTTATCGACTCAGCCRTGTTTCCTTCCTGTTCCTGGGGYTCCTTAAAGAAATGGAGTGTCCCCTGTGATACCCAGAGAGCCTTTCTGCAAGCAGAAAGCACAGACAGTGGATGCCAGGCTCCCTGKTGTGTGTTCAGGTGCTGTTGTAGGAACATGTATGTACATATATGAAATACATACACGTGTGTGARAGGCCCTTGGGTACAAAACAGCCCTGACAGTGGCCCCAGCACACAGCTCCCTCTCTGGGCAGAGCATGTCCCCACTTCAGGTGGCCCATTTTCCTGGGGCTGTTTCAGCCCTTGTTGTTCCATTGTAATTTTCCTGTAACACTTTGAAGACAACAATGGATGGAGTCTTGCATTCCCTCTCCTTTGTTATGTTCTTGTTTATGGTCAAAGAGGAAGCACCCCTTGTGCATGTGTCTGTTTATAAAAGTAACATGCATGCAAGTGAGGGCAAGAATTTATTGCTGCTACAATGGAAATCTTAACAGTGTGAYTCAATTTTTCTTTAGGAACGTCTGACTAATGATTCTAAGAAGAATGTTGCAGTTGCACACAYGAAAATGTTGCCAAATGCAGCTAAAATTGTAACACATGGACTTTCTGCTTTCTGTCCCTTCTCTGTGATTTATTTTCACCSTTCCGTTGCTGCTCTGGGTCTTTAGGTCAGCAGCTTGGGACTGCTGGAGAGGGTAGCAGAGCCCTGGGAGTCATTTGTGGGGAGGAGTATGTTGTTCATTGTGCCTGTTTCTTCTTCCTCTCTCAAGGATCCACTTGAGTTCCCTTGGTATCTTTGCTAATACRCTTTTCTTTCTTCCTTGGTCTAAAGCTTCAGGTTCTCTCTGAATTTATTTTTTCGTGGAATATAACTGGAGTTATGTCACACCGAGGTAAACAAAAGTAACTGGCATCTGGGCAGCTGGAAAAGCTGCTGTCACAGCTGAACTGCAGCAAAGCTGAGGCTGTGACAGAGGAGTGAAGCTCAGTGCTGGCCTTGGGGCTCGGTGTGGAGCACGTGGGCTGCTGCTGGCACTGGCACTGCTGCAGTTCCAGCCTGCATGGCTGTGGGTTCCCTCCTTCCATGTCCCCTGCACGTCTGGGATGGCTGGTGCTGACCCTCTCATGGCTCCAGGCTCTGCAGCAATCCTGGTTTTCCTATCTCACCCTGCCTTGTGGGGACCTGTGTAGGTGTGAGGGTAGCCAGTAGTGTTTAACTAGATATATATATATATATGTATATATAATATATGTATCCAGAATTATGTATATATAACTATATATATATCTACATCCAGCATTGCTTACTGGAAATGCTTCACATAATGCTGTGTTTTGTGAATTGCATAATTAGAGTAAATGCTGTATTCTACCCATGATTAAGGCAACCTGGGTGTTTAACTTCAGCTTCTTATTTTGATGTGAAATTAAACCTTTATTCCTGTTTTGTAACAAGAGATTTTCGTAAGTGTAAACTTTGTGTCTGTTTCCCTTGAGGATTTTTTTGTTTAATCTGCTGTTGTTGGAGTTTTATGTTGTAAATGATCTTCTGTAAATAGTTTGAGGGGAAAAAATAATCTTTATTTTCCTGGAATGGTGCTGATTGTCACTAATCCARTGTTGCAGGCAGTCCCCATTGTGCTTAGCAAGCAGTGTAGCTCTGTTACAAAAGGTGGATGACAATTACRTGCTTCAAAGTAGGGACACAATATTTTTGTTTGCACTGAAAGTATCTAGAAGCTGAGTGCTCCTCATTGCCCAGCTTGTTCACAGCATTTTTTTTCCTCAATCCAATTGTGTGTTTGGGGGCTTTTCTGGTTTTGAGGTTTTTTTGGTTTTATTTTGGTTTTTTTTTTGAGTTGAAAGAGACATGAATGACACAAATACATCCCCCATCCCAAAATGTTTATCTGAATGCACCAATAAGTGCTGTTAAGTCATGGAAAACATCTAACGTGTATATTCCCAAAATGCTTCCTGATTACTTGCAAGCTAACATGAAACATGTTTATGATCCTAAACTGTTTCAGACTTAGAACTGACACTGGGATAGCTGCACTGGTTAGAGCACAGACTGCAGCAGAACCTCAGTGGGGAACACAGTGGTACTAGCACAAAGTATTTTGGTCAAACTAACCACAGCAAGATGACATTTTGTGTCAGTCTCTTGCTCTAGGACCTGCAGATGTGTTTTGAGTTCAAGCTACAGCCCTGCTTCATTTTAGCAGTATTCTCATACGTAGACTGTGGGTGTTTTGAAATCTCTCCTTAGTCACAGGACRGTAGAAAGTAAAAGATTAACTTCACATTTCTACTTTAAAATTGCATCAGTGGTGTCTTACGATACCAGTGTCCTTGGTCCTGTTTCAGAATTTAAGATTTTGAACTTTGTTACCAGGAAAGAAATCTGTATCTGAGGGAATGGCACTRAATGTAGAGGAGAGTAAATGTTCACATCAGCTTTTCCTAATTCTCAACAATATCTGTCTTTTAAAACCAAAACTGTTCTCTGGCTGTTGCATTAAGGAAGTAAAGTAATTAATGAGTAGCTTTACCCGGTCTTATGTGGAACTTCAGCCACTTGACTAAATCTGCTTCTAACTGGCATAACTTATATTCAGTCTAATTCGATCCAGTTATGGTGGATCTGCTTCTTTTCCTTGAATTCTGGTTGTTAAGAAGGAATCTGAAAACAATGCACCACTTTTTTGCTCCTAGACAGATACAATTCTGTGGATGCTGTTTCTRCAGTGTTCTTGTAGCATTTTTGCTACAGAAAAGTAGCAACTTTTAGTTCTCTGACTTGTGGCAGAACAACAGGCTGGCTTTTGAGGAGAGGGGTATGTGCTGCTTTCAGCTGAAGAAATGCCGTTGCTGAGGGCAAGTGAAGCAGYAACTTTGCTTCATTCTTATTTTTGTACCAATAGGAGAATGCCAACATTTTGTAAACCAAACCTGTCAGCCACAAAACACTGATGAGCAAGCTCACAGCCTCATGAATACAGCTTATCTAGGGAAATGATGAAGATTATCAATAAAACTAGAAAGAAGGTGCTTCAAAAACTGGGAGAAGAGTGTCAGCTTTTTACAACCCAGCCTCTATTAAAATCMGTGGTCTGGTTTGCTGTGCCACGTGTGCTCTGCCCCTGGTCAGCAGCTTGTACTAAAGGCCACGGTGTGCACATATATAACAATTACAGCTTAGGGCCAACAGATASCTGCCAGTTTTCCATAGGTTAGGAAAACAGTGCCTGTAATCTGTACAGTCAGACTTTAGGGGTGGGGTGCTGCTCTTTGTCACGCTGTCCACGCTGTTTCCCCAGAAATGCACTGAGCATTTGTGTCCTTTGTGGCAAATGATGATCTCACTGCCCTCCCCTGCTCCGTGTTTGTCCACAGTCACCTGGGAGGGTTGTGACAAACAGCAGAGTGCCTCTGGGGTGGGCAGCTGCGAGGGGAAAGTGGAGCTGCCCCCTCTGGGCACCAGCCAGGCCTTGAATCTGCTCAGTGATGCCATCTAAATACAGAGATGTCCTGTAAGGAGCWCTGAAGGCAGCTGTCCTCATGGTTTACTGCCTGAAACGTGCATATTCCTCTGGTTTTAAAAATGCAGTGTTTGATTTTGTACAATTGCTSCAAGCCTTGGAGCATTTTCTTGAGCAGTAAAAGATCTTGATTCAGTTTTTCGAGATTGAAGCTCAGGTTTCCTAGGAGGAAGGGGTGTGCTTGCCTCTGSATTGCTGCTGTCTTGGTGCCCTTTACATTCCCGTGCAAAGATTCTGTCTGTAGAGGGGTTAAAGGAATGTAACCTCAGTTTCGTGCTCCAGCTCTGGATTTTAGTGCCTGCTCCAAATACTTTGGTTTCTTCATCTTCACCCAACAGTTTTGTGAATTGGATGTCCTTGAGGCAGTAGCTAAAAGTATCTATTCTGAATTTTCAGTGAAGAGGAAAGTGATGTTTAATTTGTCTTTCACTTTTAGACAGTCTGTGATCCCAAGTGTTGCTAACAGAGAAGAGCTGCATCTTTTTGTTGTTGGCAGCCATGAAGCAAGTTGGTGCGAGCAGCGTGCCATAGAAATAAAATCATGAAAGAGCCAAAGATGGGATGTTTCTCACTTGGRGAAGCTGAGCCATTTAATGAGAAATGAACCAAAAGCAAGTTTTCCAGGTTTAGGCTGTGGATATTTGTGGAATGTAATGTGTAAAGAACTTGAACTTCGTTCTCAGTTTTGCTCAGCTTTGGTGCCAGTTCCCTTGGTTTTGGTGTATTGAAGGGCAGRGCTGATTTACAGCAGCCATGCAGCCTGTGAGGAGCAGACACTGAGCTCTGGGGCTGGGCCAACTCGGACATAACTCCTAACCCAGCTAAGAAAAAAGGGGTCCAATTTGCAGTACAAATTGGACAAATGTAACGATGTAATGGGATCCTGTGAAATGGAAGCATTTCGATAATGCAGGCAGGCTGCTGCCTTGTTCCCTTTCTTTGCATCCAAACGCATCAGAATGTGCCTGATTGTTTGCCTCTGCAGCCTGCTGTGAAATAGCTGCGGCTGCAGCGGCCRGGGACACTTGACAAGTTACAAAGACAGCTTTTTGGCCACTGACCCTCTGCGGGAGTCTAATCTTTGTTTTGTAGATGCCTCTTTATCTAGGGAAATTACATCAAGAAAAGAGGTGTTGGATTACTTCCTCATTGTTCCTCATTGTTAAAGATGACCTCCAAAGAATTTTTACAGGCTGATTCCTGCTTTTCCTTTAGGGTACACTGAGAAAACAAAGTCTTCTGTGAGAATTTCCTTCTCCTCCCGTTCATACATAAACTTGTTTGCTTTGTTTTTTTGACTGTAGCTTTAGAGAATATTTGGAATGTTAACTGTGAATGTTTAACTCCTGAATTGAAAAGGCTCAATCGTTGAGAGACTGTTAAAAAAAAAAAGAAAAAGAAAAAAAGAAGGAAGTTAGGAGTCCCTTATTTCAAGTTGGTGTTGCAATACTATTTGTGTGCCAGAACCTCCCTTCCAGAAGATAGTAGTAGAGATACAATGTGCCAAGAAAGCTGCATTTCCATGAGTATACCTCATTTCTCTCAAGGTAGCCAGAAGGAGCTGTTCCATAGGCACAGCATTGCCCATCAGCCCATACAGGCTGTGTTCTTATCCCAGTCACTGTGTCCAGGGGGTGTAGTGGGAGTGCTCTGCCRTTTGTACCTGTGCTGGCAGTCCTGGGGATGGAATTGTGCCTGYTCTGCTCCTGTCCTTGCCTGAACTGCCTGGGCTTTGGTGAGGTCCTACCTCAGCTTTGCCATCCCGCTGCCATGGCTGTGGCTGTCCTGGCACATGGACACAGGCAAGGCTGAGGCTCTAGGTTCATACAGCAGCTCTTAAAAGGGCACTCGAGCCCTTCATTAAACATTAAGCATTAATGAATGTTCTGAGAAATGTGTAGCCTGAAATTTTCATGATGGGCTTTTTGCTCTTTTGGTAACTTCAGTTCTGTTAGGGGGAATGAGCTAATCTTAGGGGGAATCATCCACTGTGTACACATTGTTTATGCTGCTTTAATGGATGCTTTGGGAGAGGATGAGCAAGGAAAGAGCACACAGTGCATGCCATTGCCTACCTGARCAGCAGTTTCTGCCAGTAAGGCAGCAGAGAGGGGATTGTAGGRAGAAGCAATTTTCATTCTTCTTCCAAATACCAGCTACAGACAGAATTCAGTACTTTTGAGGGTCATGCTCATGCTGCTTACAGGAAAAAACATAATGACAGGAGTGGAGTACTGGAGGGATTGCTTTGCTTAGGGGCAGTGGGAGGCAGTCTGACATCCAGGACTGTGTTTCATCCTCAGAAGGGAGTGACAGACCTTGTAAATTTAATTACAGACACTACCGTTAATGTGTTTTCTTTGTTTTACTGCCGTGTGTCATCACTTGGTGAGGCAGTAAATCAGTCCTTGTGCCAGGTGAGTTCTGGGAGGTTACAGTGCTTATCCCAGGGAGTGCCAYGCAGGGAATAACAGCATTATCCCCTGGTGCTTCAGTTTGTGTAACTGCTCCTTCCTTATCCTCCTCACGAGTGAAGCAGTGTCCCAAATACRCTGTAGCTGTGGGTGTTGACCCCTGTGACATTGCACAAGTGCAGTGAATGCTGAAATAAAGCTGCTTTCTGGTTCTGCTAGGGGAGGAGGCAGGGCTGAGCCTCAGCCTGTCCTCCTGTGGGGTTGGCTCTGCTGAACTGGGGTGCAAGGAGCAACTGAGGCAAAGCAGCAGCCAGCCCCGTGGATGGGCTCAAGCCTCATTTTGTGTTTGCAGGCTGAGYTTAGAACCCTGCTTGCATTAAACTGCTAAGGCCTTTCTAAAAGCTGACAGAGCATTTAGAAGTTTTCTGTATTAAAAAACCCAACAGACCAAACTCTGTAGATGCTTTTCTCAGCTTATTTTAAGCACAGCAGGAACTCACTGATTCATCTACTTGCYGATATTATGTATGCAATCATTAAGTAGATTTTAAGTCATAATGGCAACTTCCTTTTTAAATGGAAGCTAATTTTAATGAAACCTTTCATTTGCATGCTACAAAAAATGTTGAAGGACTTCATTTATGAGATTTATAATCTCAGTGAGACACAAAACAATATTTTCCAAGACCTCAAGTGTTCTATAGCTTTCCATTTTCTAGTTTTTCTTTTTGTGAACTGTGCAGTCTTAGACAGAATGGGGCAGTAAATATCTCACAGTGGTTCAACCATCATCTTTTGGTTAGATGCTACTGGCCATACTCAGATCTCCCAATTCCTTAGGAAAAGGTCACCCTTCACTGAAATGTGAGTCATAGAAGCTATGACAGAACTTACAGACCACCTATGCCTTTCTTGTTCATAATCTTCACTGCTTGCTTTCACTTGTGAACAAATATTTCAGGTTGTTTGCACTCTGTGTTGGCACCTTCCAGTTGCATTCAGTCAGCAGTACATTTTTAAAAAGAATAAAACCCAGTAGTGGTGCTTTTGGATTAGCTTTTATCTTGCTCACCTTTGCATGCTCATTTAGGGCAAGCTTATTTAGCACTATGAGGCTCCTGCATGAATGAAATGGAAATATCTTAGTCCACTGAACAATCCCACTGTAATTTCAAGATACAGCAACTTCTATTTCATTTCTGCAGAGCTCTGAAGATCAGCTCTGCTGCTGAATGCAAATCTGCCTYGCTGGAGGTGAAATGCATCTTTTATTTTTAACCTTAGTGAATGCTTGGCAGCCTTCACTGGTGAAGTAAATCCTCAAGGCCTGATGTCAAAATCTCTTGGCACTCCTGTATCTTGTATTAGAAGAGCCTTTTGCAAGCATCTTGGCCAAGTGTGGTTCAGCCTGTTTGTGGCTGCTGTGTGTCCCAGAGCATTGCTCCCTCAATGTCACAGRGGTGATGTAAGGACAGGCATTGGGCAATATTGGTAATGCAGCACACAGTGGCAGTGCTCTTGCTTAAATCTGCCTGAAAGCAGAACCAGTAGAACTTGCTGGTTAAACGTCTCATGAGCTTGCCCAATCTGTGGAACTGAGTGGGGCTGTTCCTCCTGACTCCCTGTTTGAGCTGTGTGCAATAGCAGGCAGGGGTGTGCTGTGTGGAACTGATGTTTATGAACAGCTGCTCCGCTTCACCTGCATTTCTCTGGTTTAACTGCAGCATCAGATTGGTTCCATGCACTTGTTGTGGTCTGACCCCTCACAGCTGCTGCCTCCCTCTGCCCCAGAGGGATGGGAGAGACAACCTGGGGGCTCACATAAAGACAGTTCAGTGGGTAAAGGAAAAGTTGTGGGTAAAGCAGAGCAAACCAWGGAATTCATTCCCCACTTCCCAKGGGCARGCAGGTGYTCAGCCATCCCCAGGAAAGCCAGGCTCCMTCACAGGTAATGGTTACTTGGGAAGAAAATCAGCTCTACTCCAGCATAGTACTGKACTGAAATTGTCTCTTACAGGTTGCTTTTTAAATGAACGTGTCCATTAGCTTCATTTCAAACTATAGTTGTTGCTTACTCTTCTCTTTCTTACATCAGTTTTGCCAAATGGCAGTGAGATTATGTCTTCACATTTCTTGCATAAAAATAGAATTGTGAATTGGCTGCTTGAAATACAACAAAAACAGTCAAGATTTTCAATTCAGTGGTTTTCTGAATATTTGTTCCTGCTCTTAGAATCTACTTGCTCGACTTCTTCACTGAGCTTCCTGTGTGATGTTTCTAAACCTCCTCTGAATTCCCCTGTGGCTGTGTGTTTACCAGTGAACAGCTGTGCAGTTTGAGGTGCTGCTCTCAGGTGGAGGTTGCTGACCCTGTAGTGGAGGCAGCAGCGAGGTGGGGGTGCCATCTGCTCCACTGTCACTGTCACCTCCCCATCCTGGGTGATTAAAGCRCCGTGCCATACTGAACTGGACAACTTAGCTATCATTTAGCTCTGCAGAGTCTGTTACCTGCTCATTAGCAGCTCTCTCCTCTGAGCATTGCCAGGCAGCTGAGGGGATATAACACCACAAACTGCTGCAGCAAAATTAACTACAGCCCATTTGTCAGAGCTGAGAATTATCTTGCAGTGATCACATGTAAATGAAATGAGTTCCTGTAAGGACAGAATACATTATTTATTGGCTTTTTGGAGGTGACATTTTATTACAAAACTGCCAATATCAATTCCCCAGCTTATATTTTTAATTTTCCCTCCTCCATTATGACAAATTTCAGCATCTTTTATTGGGCACTAAAATTCCAATTTAATTATGCATACTGGCAAGTTAAAACTTGTTAGATGGGTTGTCTTAATGTTCTGTGCCAGTCACATCAGAGCACTTAGGGGCTGCAGTAACAGGAATGACACCAGGTGATTAGTGCAAAACGAATAGATCCTCATGCAGAGTGATTCTGAAGCCCCAGCTGTGGCTTCACTCTCACAGTGCATTCTGATGCTTTCTGGCACTCAGACTGCAAAGTTCTCTGGAGATTGTGCCTCCCAAAGCTGCCAAACAGGTCTGAGCTGCCAAAGTGACACCACACAGGCRTGTACACAACAAATGGGTGCCCAGTGATGCTCCTGATGAGGGCTCAGAGTAACAGTTATCATCAGTTTTCTGGAAATTTGATCAAATCTTCAGCATTTGAGGTCAATTTACCCTGAGTCCTTTTTGCAGTGTTGTAAGTGTAAAATAGTTACTTTTCTGAGTAGAAATCATGGGTTACTGTTTTCTGGGGGATTTACCTGGTTTTGATTGCTCTGATGGAACAAACAGTGTTTAAATGTGTCTGCTCTAATTCCTTGCACAAGTAAAGGTACAAAYCCATTCCTGGCAGTGACTGTGACCATGTTAATTTAAGCAAGGGAAGCAGAATTGCTCTGTGAACTGCTGCCCTCCTTGCAGTCTGTCTAAAATTAGTTGCTGCTTGAGCTCTACTTGATTGCTATTACCTGTGCTTAATGTCCTGGTTTTGGTGAAACCTAGTCTGGATGATCAAGCTTGGGTATGAGCTTCATACCTGCAAAAACACAATAATTATTGAGTACCTGTGATAAGTAGTTTATTTCTAAATATTAAGAGCCTACTGTAGAAATAATTCCTAAAAATTGGCTGTGGTGTTGTAGATTTACTRTTTCATGGAGCTCACTTTCTGTCATCTTTCAAACTTGTGTTTAACTTGTGCTAGGCTGTGAAACTCTTGAGTGTTCTCAAGA
The DNA here is from genome assembly GCA_902810485.1 of Alauda arvensis. NCBI lineage: Eukaryota > Metazoa > Chordata > Aves > Passeriformes > Alaudidae > Alauda > Alauda arvensis. Next base: position 325,409 of record CADDXX010000412.1, on the reverse strand, counting down.
TGAGAATTCATTATCCAGCAGTGTGGAAATCAGTGTAATTGGTCCTGTGGGATTTTGGGCACATATAAAAGCAGTTGTCAGAGCTGTTGGGTAGCTTGTAAGCAAGCTCTCCTTCCAGCCAACTTCTGCACTCCTCTTTTCTAACTTCAGTCGAGTTACCCAAGTGGTTTGTGTTTCAGAGCCAAGACACAAGCAGCCAAGCTGAACCCAGAGGAAGGAGGATATTTGGGAAGGCTCCCAGCATCTCATGAACGAGCCAACGGAACTCGATAATGCCGGATGTGCAGAGCCAGCCCTGCGGCTCAGGAGGGGACACATGTCAGACCCTGCAGCAGCACAGCCAGCCCTGCAGGGGGACAGCTCCCAGCACAGCCCGCTGCTAGGGCAGCCACCGCTCTCTTCTGACCAGCAAGATGTAAGTCATGGCACTCATTGCCTGTTGGGTTTGCTGGGTAAAATGAGTTCTGATGTAAGTGTGTCAGTGTTTTAAATAACTTTTGGAAATGTGGATTGTGCAACCTTTAAATGCCTGCTGAATAACTGTGATAATACCAGGAAGATTCCAGAAGTGCTCAGTTGAATGTATGGGGACTTGGGTGACAAGACTGGGCATAACTAATTTTACCAGCCTTTATGTTTTTATGTTGTCCTCAGAGAAATGCGAGTGGTACTGGTTTGTGTTCTGCTGAGATGCTGCTCATACTAAAAGATTTTTGTTCTGTAATTTTCAATTAATTTTAAGTGCAAGGAGAAGCATTGGCTCTGGTTGCCTGTAATCAGAACCTTGGCTWATTGGTATCTTTTTGATGATTAGGACAGAAAAATCTGTTTGCAAGCATTCATGCTGGAATTAGACTGCACAGTGCATGATCCTATCTTGGCCAGTAGCCAGGAAGAGACTCCCAAGGAACAGCAAAAGGATGGGGAAGCACCTTGTGTCACTTGCTGGGACACTCTGCCAGTCTTTAGCAGTTGGTGGCTCACAGATTTTCTGAGCCAGTGGCAATGTCTGTAAGTTTGAGCAGCCACAACAACAGAAAGGTGTCTGCAGCTTCATTAGGTGTTCTACCAAGGCAAAGTCCCAGCACTGGACAGCCTTCATGCTAGAGAGTTCCAGAACTGTAATAATGCTTCTCCCAGGATAWATTCAGATGGATATCAGCATAGTTAAGTGGAAGAGGCATTCATTTGAGGCTCACTATCCAATTTATCATGGATTAATGAGTTTACTGTATCAATTCTATGTGGTTTTAGCCAGCAGCCAGACCATGCTGGTGCTGCTTAATGTGTGTTGGGCTGTGGCAGTGATTGCATTTGCCACAAGCTCTGGGTGCTGCATGGCCATGTCATGGATCAGCTGATGAGAATGGTATTTGCCTGCTCAGCTGCATGAGTTGGAGCCCTCACAGAGTTTAGTTCCAGGCATTCTTGTCAGGAGGAGTCAGGACTGCTGGCCATGTCTGCTAAGCCAAGCCAGTGCCCTCACAGCTGTACTGCTGTCACTTCTCCAGGACATTCTCAGTATCCTCATATGGGAAACACCCAGAGGCTTTCCCCATTTTGTGGAAGGTTGTGAAGCATGTGTTTAAAGGGCAAAGTCTTGGCTAAGACTGGTTAGAAAAAGAAGAGCTGTGCTAGCAGATATTTTGAATTTACATGTTTATCTGTTGGTGTGTTTGGCTGTTTTCATTCTTGTCTCTGACTTTTCCTGCTTGAATAATGAGAGTTACCTATAACCTGTGGGTGGAATACCCCAGGTAAAAGTCCACAATTGATAATGTGCTTTAATTCTTTCTGTACATTTGTTTAGCTCAGTAGAAATTATCTGCATGAATCAGTGTTTAGTTCTAACATATTGGCAATGAAATGGTTGAAATACTTCCATTCTCTTTTTCAGGCATTTGTAGCACGTTGTCTTTTTGATATTTTGCTTTCATTCATACAACAGAAGTTGGTGTTTTTTTCATTTTGGCTCACTCCAGATGTTTGGCTTTCTCATGTTTGATTTCTTTTTCCTGGTCTTCTAAARTGCTGTCACAGAAATTTGTTTTTGCCATTTGGGCCTTGCTGTTRCATCTTAATCTGCATCACTTTCTCTGCCAAGTATGGCTTCCTGCTTTTTTGAATTTTTTTCCATCCTTTTATTCTTGTCCTCTGTGATTTCTTGGGTTTGTTAGTATGATGCTTTTAAACTGCTTTTGTCTTAAAAGGCTGAATAATTGATGCTTCTAATGGATCATCCCAAAACACTTTGCTGTCAAAAGTACCAACACTGGTACTTGCCAAATGGCCTTTATTATGTGATATTCTTCAGTGCTCCAAATAATCTGGAAAAAAGCATGATGCTGTGATTACTTACATAAAATCTTCTCCAAGCTCTCCTATACAAGATTCCTTTCCCTACTTGTGTCTCCACTTCCTGCTCCACTTGTAGGAGCAAACAGTCTGAGCTCTTAAGAAGTAGTAGCTGATGAATTTTTGATGAGTTATTTTAATAGTCTTTTCTAAGAAGGAAGGCATGGAAGCATGTCATTATGTTGTTCAGAATTAATTTCCATCTTCCTCACAGCTTGCAGTGTATACTGTGTTTTTCTGATTTTGATGGGCCAAAATATTGGTCTTCATAAATAATAAAGAGTTTTTTTGCTAAGAAAATGAAGATGATATTAACAAATAAGATTTACTCCTAAAAGTTCTGGGTTTTTTTTCTGAGGCTTTTGACCCTGGCACCAGTAACCTGCCTGGAGGTGGCATAGCTGTRAACTAAAAATCAAAGATCCTCTTTCTGTAAATTGGGGCATTCAGTAGATACATGTAGCAAAGACTGACTAGCCATATTGACCATGCTTATTCAAAATAACAGCAATAACACAGCTGTGCTGTTCAYCTGCTGTGCCTGTTCACCTGCCAGTTTTACAATGATTCCTAGGAGAAGATACAAACCATACAGCATCAATGTCCTTTTTGTACCCAAACCTCTCAGTCTGTATTTTATCCCATAAYTCTGCTCTCACCTGGAGTGCAGTTATGTCCATAGGTTATCCCCTCTTCCCAGTACCAGTWTCAAGGACTGGGTGCACATCTTTGTGTTTAAAGGTGAGATGAGTGCAGGGGCAGGGGAGTGTGACCCTCCTGTGACCTGGACACAAAATACCCATTTGTCTGCATGATGAGCATTTGATGATGAGAAAAGGATGGAGCAAGCTGCACAATTCCTCTGGTTCCTTCAGCAGTTCAAACCTTTTTTCCTCTTTCTGGTGTACACTAAACGTGTACACTAAGGCATTTTGCAGCAGGTGCTTCCCTGCTGTAGCATCCTGGGTTCCCTTGCCTTTGGGACGGCATCCTTTCTCCTGCCCCAGAGCTTCTGTGCCTTTGTAATTCCAGCAGTGATAGTTCCTCAAGAAACCTCCCCTACTGTGGCTTTGTTAAGCTGACACAATCAAATGCATGTGCCTTCTCCCCATGTGATGAAAGGGCTCTTTATGCAGCCCCAGCCCCTGTGCTTGACTCCTTCCTTTTGTACTTTAACCTGTCAGTGGCAGGAGGGAAACAAAAGAACCATTTTCTTTGCCTCTATTCCAATCACAGGGTTTTCCCTGCTTGGATGATGATTCCTTTCATGTCCCATGGAGCTGAGCTGTGCTTTGCAGTTGTCCCATGGCACCAAAACGTGCCCATAAGGTGGAGACCTGTCACTTTGAGGTKTTTGATAACCTACAGCAAGGTTCTGGGAGGTGTGTGTAGCCCTCCAGTCATCTGAATGGGCAGAAGAAATTTGGGGAGATGCTCCTCTGGATTGCTGTTCACTGAGTATGGGCTTGAAAGGAGAACTTAGCTGACCCCTGACAAATTTCATGATATCTCCATGTACCTACAGGAGTCTTTCTAGAGCATAAATACCAAAGTGACTTGAAGGAGGAAGGCAGAAGGATGTAACAGAATTTCAGGTGCAAAAGAGAATTTTKAGAGTAACTGAGGGTGAGCAAATGACTCAAGGCTTTTAACTKGAATCACAGAACTTACTCAAGCCCTTTCTGTTAGAGAAGTGTTTGTGTGTTATCTACAAAAGCAGATACAGACAGACCTTTGGTCTTGCAGAAGGTGCATGTAAATAAATGGAATTGTCTGCTTTGACTTTCTGGTGCATGCCAGAAAAAGACAGGTGAAGTCTTGAAGTCCAAGGACATTTGAGTTTTAAGAATAATCTTTCTGGAGCTAGTATTTATAAATTGTAATTGTGTGRAATTTCATCCTTTGTAGATCTACTTCTGAGTTTCAAACTCTTCAGCTTTCTTTTCAGTCTGGTATTTTTCTGTTGGTTCTTTGGAGTTATGATTGAAATCTTGGCATTTGCCTTCTTTCTGTATGTGCCTTCTTTCCCATTGCATTGCAGTTTTGTTGGYAGAGTGTGAATGGAAGAGGCCTGGTAAAATCAAGTTTGAGGTCCCACCAAAGCACATTTCATTTTGTTTTAAAGCTGATTGTGTTCAGGTGTTGTTGTTCTGTAGATTTCTTTATCACCTTTTCCTTTCCTTCATTTTTGCARCTCTTGGGAAGAAATGTTATTTCTTTGAAAGCATGTGGGTTGACATTTTGCTTCAGATCAAAAGATCTTAACATCTGCATTTCTCCTTCACTTGCTGTTCTAAGAACTGGAAGTAATGTGAGTTTTACTCAGACTGCTAGAAATAAGTCCTTGAATATAGTCAATTTTTATTTTTTTTTTGTACAGAAAGGCATTTTTGGGTACACAGAGCAGAATATCTCCAAGTGTTCCCACTCAGACAGTGTGAAGACAAYGGGACATGTTTGTGGAGATGGTTTCCAGGCTGCACAGGGTTGCTGAGCTGCTGGTGCCTCCCTTCTGGCAGTAGATGTGCCTGGGCTGTGGACAGACTGTCAGAGCCTGGARGGCTGCAGCAAAGGCAAACTGGGCTCAGCCATGGCTGGGCAGTGCCAGGGGGCTGGGGGCATGGAGGAAATACAGAAAACTCTCCCTGAAGTACCAGGGAATTTGTGCTAGGTGATGGTGTGAGTTGCAGCTGGATCCAGCTGTGTCCTGTTGCTGTTTCTGAGCTTTGGGAGGGGAGTGTTGGTGCTCARTTGCAGCTGCCAGCAGGTTTTGTAACCAGGGCTTGCTGTGCTGTGTGTTGAAACTGGGAGAGAGAGGGAGTAGTTCTGTTTGTCATTCACTGGCACAACAGTTTCCCTGCACAGGGGTTAGATTCCAGGGGTTTGCCTTTGTTCTCCTGGAGATCCTYCCTGCCTGCTTTGGGCAGCAGTGGGGGTGTGTGTCAGCCTTTTACAGTGATAGAAGAGGAAAAAATAGTGTTGTACTGCTGGGTTAACTTGCATCTTCCTCCAACTGCTTCAGCTTGATTGACTCTGCTGTTGTGTYAAGTTCAGCAGTACACTTTCAATCTCTGTTTATTTTTGTAACAGAGCATTTCTTTTTCCATAAGCCCAGCATGCTTGTTTTCTTTGTCTGCTGTCAGGATTAACAATGGCAGAGGAGCAGAAATAGGCACATGAGACTTGTCTGCAGCAGGAACAATTTGTGCAGGCTCTGCCCCAAACTGCTGCTGAGCACATGTGGGCATTGAGGCCCTGGGCCCTCGTTAGGTACTGGGCACTGACAGAAAATCAGTGCTTGCTGCTGCTCAGAGACCCAAACAGACCCTTTCCATCTGAGTTTCCATCCCTCCTTAAGAAGGGAGCTAGTTCTAAAGAGTGTTCTAGCAAGGCTGCTGAAACCCAAATGTGACTTTGTCCTAGSACTGTTTGCTCAATGAGTTTTGGATGTCAGTGGTTGTTTTTAATGAGTGCCAGCAAGCAGTCACCCGTGAGCAGTTGTGTAAAGCTGTTTTCAAGGGCTGTATTCAATGGACTGTATCTTTTATAAGAAGGTGACCTACAAAAGGAAARCATGAAACTCCAGGAACCTCCAAGTGCTTGACATTTTGACCAATAGGCCTRAAGGGTTTTTGGCACTGTGCTAATGAAAGGCTTTTTTTGGTGCAGTGACAGCAAAGGCAGCTTTGACACCCTGCTTAGAGGGTGGAAGGAGTCAGCCTTTTGGAAAGGSTGGTGTGGCTGTGTTTACAGGCTTTTTAGGGAGAATGGGAATTCTAAAGGACAGAGCTGTTATTTTAAAATAACTTGGTGTGTGCAGAAGTTAGGGGAAGTCAGGGAAAGTTTTATGGTGCTGTTCATTTCCAGTTGATTTCTTACAGCCYAAAGAAGATAAGCTGATGAAATTCTGAAAACTGTGCAACAGGCTTTTAGGAGAAATGGCATGGCTGCTGCTTCCCCCTTACCACAGGCTGGTTGGTAAAAGGTCACTTGACAGAATGGGCACAGAGGAGTTGCTGCTGACAAAAAAAGCAATGTGGCCAGCTGAAAGGGATGTTACAGCACTGAGATTAGGAAAATAACATTTTTATACTATAGCCTTGARCGTATCTTGGCCATTGTGCTGCAGGCTCTCAAATTACTGAATCTGGCACACTGCCCCAAGGAGCATAAAATGRCTTGAATGTCATGTTAAGCACTATTAATCATTCATCTGATGAGATCAAGATAAACAAGAGCAAAAACTCAGAGTCATGTCTAGACTTTGTGACTTCAGTTTAATGTGGGGGATAACAGTGGTATTGTAAATGCAGCAACATATGTTTTGTAACTTGAGTTTTAGGAAGAAAACAGTGTGTAAGTACTGTGTCATATAATATGCCATGACTCAGTGCTAATCAAGACATTTGGGGTTTCTGAGCTGTCTGAGTCCCTACCAAGGCACAGAGCTTTGTCAGGGCACTGATGAAGAAGGCAGTGGGGGAATGTCTGTCAGCAGCTGAGGGAAGCAAGAATGGTAGAGCAGATTCAGACTGCATCATGCTTTGAAAATCCCTGTGGTGGAAGGTGGAGGGCACTGGTGACATCTTGGTGGTGAACCTGCATCACAGACAGTTGAACTTTGAGCCATGGCAGTTCATTAACTCCAGAGCTTAATACTACACAGGTATGTGCATGGCCAGTTAGGCTGCTGGGTAACTGAGTAATGACTGCCTGAGAAGAAACTGCACTGCACAAGACTTGTGCTCTTGCTGGGGCTTAGGAGACTTTCATTGCAGTTGCTAATTGTCCTGGTTTCCACTGGGATAGCTCRTTTTCTTCCTGCTAGCTGGTACAGAGCTGTGCTTTGCATTTAGGATGAGAAAGCACTGATAACACTCTGATGTTTTAGCTGTACCCTAAATCAAGGATTTTTCAGTGTGCCATGCTGTGCCAGTGAGGAGAGGCTGGGAGGGAGCATGGCCAGGGCAGCTGACACAAACTGGCCCAAGGGAAATTCCATGGAACATGGAGCCCAGTACAGGAACTGGGAGCTGCTGGTCTCTGCTGGGAGACAGGATGGGCATGGCCAGGTGGCTGTGAGGGAGGAGATGAGCACTTCTAGAGTAAAAGGTGGCTCCATTCAGATTTCATCTACCTTTTAGTTTGCACACTCCAMTGACAACACTAATGGCACTTTCTGAAGTGATGAACCAGAACTTGTTTGTCACTGCAAGGAGCAGTCAAGTGCAAACTCTGAAACTTCCTAGAAATCTTTAAACTGACATCAAGAAACTACAGACTACTTGAAGGCCATTGAGCATAACTTAGTCACAAGTGGGAAAAATGTTTCTGGAATCCTTTTCTGCAATTGTGCCTTGACTTCTGACAGGCTTTTCCATAGTAAGGCCATTATTAAACAGYGTGTCTGCTCCCAGATCTGAGAGTGATAGTACAGGAACTGTTAGTCTGTGTGAGAAGGATAAGCTGCTGGATAGACAAGAGAAGTGTGTTGCACTTACCAGAGCAGGTTTTACTRCACTTTTCTCTGTAACAGGATCTTTGGCTGTGTGATCTGACAYTGTTGGACTGCATTCAGATGAGAAATTCTTGTACTAAATGTAAACTTTTTTTTTACCTTTTGTGCCATTGCTATAAAAGTGACTTTTATTTTACTGCTAAACTTAATGATCAGCACTGTGCAATTGATCTCTTGGGTTTCTTGCTCTTTGTTTGCTCTGGTGCTCCAAGTCTTGGGTTTGGTATGAAACCTTTTTGATCCCTACCAGAATATGCTTTTGGACCTCTTGTTTAGGTGATGGTCTGTCCCTGGGAGTGTGTTGCCTGGTTCTCTGTAGAAAGTGATACAATTAAGTCTGATTTCTGCCTTTCCCTTCACATTCAGATCACAGGCTGTCACTGCTATCACAAAAGAAGCTGTATCACTTAACAAAGTGAATATGGATAAGCCAGCAAAGCTGGTTCCTCTGGATATTTTCACTTGTCCTTCAGATTTATTTCRTTCTCTGGTACCGTTACTCAGCTCAGGTTGTGTTTATACATCTGCTGGATAATTTCCATCTCAGAGGTACCTGCACTGGGTTTTGGCAGCTTTAACACTGTGAATTTGCAGAGGGAGTAGGACTAAAACTGGAACGATTGCTTGGCACTCCCATAGAGTTGTGTGCAGAGCTTTTGGAGTGTGAGTACCCAGAAGCCACAATTTTTGGTTRATGTGAGAGACTGACATTGCTGCTTGTGTTCAGCACAGGGCTGGCAGCTGCTGATTGTAACAAGTTTGCTTGTTACAAACCAGASGGGTTATTTAAAGATGCTCTGAAATGCTCTGAAGACTTCACAGAATTATTCAGGAAAATGTGAGATACTTTAAAAGAAGTTGAGTGAATTAAATGATGTGAAAGATCTGAAACATCAGCCGAGTGAAAATCCCTTTGGCCTTTGGTCTACAAAGGCAAAAGTTATTTTTGAAGCACTTCATTCAGGATATACCATAGCTCATTAAAAGTGGGAGCATCAGAGTTTTCTTCTAGGCTCTCACTTCTTGCAGTTTTAGGCAAGTGATATTATTTACCCAGTATGTTTCTCTTTTCAAAATGGGATTCTGTGGGCAGGACGTAGAAATAGTTGAAAAAATAGAGAATTTGCTTATGTTGTTATGGTCTAGGATTTACTTGTGAATTTCTGATCCAGTCAGCTGAAGAGGAGAAAATATGTGAGTGCTGAGATTAGGAAGGAAGGAAGGATTCAGAGTGGAAATGTTACAATGTGCCTTCTGAGCAGAAGGGTGGGATTCTCTCAGTCTTTGCCTTAGGAACTGAAGGTCAGCAGACTCCCTCAGATTTCCCWGTGAAATGTGGTGTTGGTGGAGCTCTCCACTGCAGAATTCTGSCTTTCAACAAACACAGTTTCCTGTTCCTCCCAGTGAGACATCACAGGAGGGAGTCAAGGCAGGATGGTGTTCCAGAACAGCTCCTTTCTGCCTCCTTTGCAAGAAAAGGACCAAGAAGCTGAGCTTTAGTTTTCTTCCCTTGAATGCTAATTTTGCAGTTTAATGGCAGGAAGGAGATAGTAAAATCAATCCCATTTTTTGGCAGTAATCTGGACTGTGTATATGATATGAATTCCTTTTATCACCAAAAGAAGCTCAGTAATGATTTGTTTGTAGGCACATGGCCAAAATGCAAAGATTTTGGACTAGCTCAGAAATAGCTGTGCTCTTCAAGCTTTACAGTCTGTTGAAATTTAAGCCTTCCCATCATTCTAGAAATGGGAGTATGTGCAGAGGGGGAAATGAGCATTTTTTGGCATTGAGTCACTGTGCAGCCTGCAATGAATGCAGGCTTTGATTCCATAAGGGACCTTTTTTCCTCCAGAGCAGCCAGTTGTGTAAATGGAGGGTTACAGACTTGTTCACCCCATTTGAGCTGGTGATTGTGTGCTGCTGGGGCAGGCAGTTCTAGAGCAGCTGAAAGGCAGAGCAGTTCTTCTTCTGGAACTGAAGTGCCAGCCTTGCTTTTCCATAGGGCAAAGGTTCCTTTAGCTTCCGAATTGTGCAGATTGTCATGAGCAGCTTCTGCAGAGCCCCATGGCAGGGCACTTGGACTGGTTGATCTTTAAAGCTGCCTTCTAACCCAAGCCATTCCATGTTTCTGTGACCTTGAGTTAATTATTTATGATAYTGAAAACTGAGGATCCTAGAGAGCTCCATTAGAAAAAGCCAGTAAAATTGACAGTGTGGGGAARCAATGTCAGTGAGTGTTGAGTCAGAATGAAACCAAATGTGCTTTTTATTCCTGTGCCTAGCAGGAATTGGGCCTGCTTTAGAAGGATATTAAACCTCTTTGCCTCTTGCTGCTGCCTTTCTGAATAGGACTAATGGGATAACCCAGGCAGAGTGAGTGTATTTAATACTGCCCTTTTCTGCTTAGAGCTGGTCAGTGTATCAATGACTGCTGTAAAATACAAGMTACTGTTCAGAGGAGGTGCTCACTGGAATGATAAATGAAGCTGGGTRGACAGGACAAGGGACATGGGTTTATCTACAAAAATTTTGTTTAGGCAATCAAGTTTTCCTAGGGTGGGTAAATGTGAGCTCACACATAAAACTTGTGGATRTGTGCTGTGTGTTACATAGCAGAATTTGCATTCTGGGTTAGCAAAATKGGGTCAAGAACTGGGATGGGACCTTTTTGAAAGATGAGGCTCCAATGGGTACTGCAAGGCTTGGGTACAAAACTGCAATGAACATGACATTTCTCTGTCAAAACCCCCAAAAGTATTGGAGGCTCTGGGTAGCTCACTGTAGGCTGAAAGAAGTCCCCTTTTATTTATTCAATAAAGAAAATTTTAAGCAGCTTATTGAGTTACCCTGACAGAAATAGTTAATAAGGCTTGACACAGAGGAGAGAGCTGTAACGTGGGACAATGCACAGCCAGCTCCCACCCCTGGCTGGGAAGTTCAGGGCATGAATCTGAACATTACTGATAATAATTGGTACATAAAGTGAGGTTATGTACTATAACTCAGCCACTTTGGATGCTGTTATTGATACAGCATCTTGATTTTAACATTGCTAACCATGGTATGGGAACAGGAGGGGGAAGTCTGGAGCCAGTGTCCCTGTGTGCTGCCTGAGGAGTTTCTTGGTGTGGCCATGGGGTGTGGGGCAGCTCTCTGGTTAAGTCTGAAGGGTGCAAAAAGCTCCTTCTCTCCTTCCCAGCTTCCTCCAGTTTATTTCCCTTGGAAGCTGAAATGTTGGTGGGAATCTGATGGGCCCTGAGCACTGCAGGGAGCAAACAGGAATGTAGAACTTCCATGGACCCCTGCTCTTCTCCTCCATGGGAAGCCAGAGTGGATCCAAATATGCAGATGAGAAGTCCTGATAGAGCAGAAAAGTACCAGGCTGTGCCTGTGAAGTTATTAATGATGTATCCCAGCACAGTGGATTATTTGAGTTTTCATAATTCCCTTGGTACACCCTGAGGGTATGGATGTTTCTCTTTATTTGAACTTTGCTTAAAACTCTGATCCCTGTTACTGCTTTTCTTTGATAACTTGCCTTTGTCTGACTGGCAGAAGTTTCACTGTAGTTCCTGAAATACCTTGAAAATCAAAGGGATGATTCCAGTACTGGATTACAAACTGARCAGAGGTGTCAGTTCAACAGAATAGATTTTCAGATTGAGACTGAAAATGGAGGTGAAACATTTCTAACAAGGTAAAGGGATTCCTCTCCTTGGCTTACCTTTTATTACCCTGMAATGCCAGATACATTATAGAGGCATTAACAGCAGCACAGTGACATTGAAACATAAAATAGGGAGTAATCCTTCCCTAGAGGTGGGAAGGCTGCAAGCTCAGGCTCCATATCTGGGATTTAATGAAGCATGACTAGAGGAGCACTGCTGGCTTCCAGAGGTGCTGGGAACACATGCACAATGGATTAGACATGTGAGTTGTTCTCAGATACCTAAGAATGTAATCATTTTTCTGCTTGTTCTTCTGAATTCTTTTCTCAGTGCTGAACAAGGAGAGACTTCTTTATTTGCCAAGACCTCAAATCTTAGTGTTGTGTGGAAAACATCACCTTCCTCTGTTCATCTTTCTACAAAGCATTTTCTCTGTTTGTTTTTTCCCCCAGTGTTCTGAGGAGAACGAACACCATGATGAACCACCTCAAGAAGATGAAGGCTTTATGGGTATGTCACCTCTYCTRCAAGCCCACCATGCCATGGAGAGAATGGAAGAGTTTGTGTGCAAGGTAAGGGCACTGGGAAGTGCTGAAGTCATTTCCTTTTTTTGGGAAGCTGCAGTGGGCAGCAGGCTGTGTGTGATGTGAGGGAGGGGAGGTTCTCACTGTCCCCAGCTGGGCACTCCTGTTCCAGCAGCAGTTCTGCACTTCCTCAGCACCTGTCTGTCACACAGGATTAAACGGGATTGCACTGCACAGTGGGGATTGACAGCTGAGAGCTGCTCATGCAGCTCAGGTGTGTCCCTTGAGAGGCACCTGTGAGTGCAGAGCAGGACAAAAGCCTTCTGGTTCCAGGCACTTTGCYTCACAAGGTCATTGAACCAGATTCCTTCAGATTTGCAAATATTTTGCTTTTCCAGCACCATTTGCATCTATTGTAGAGCAAGCTTTGTCCCTGACTTGAAAACAATGCTGTATTGAAACCATCCGTGAGTAAATCCATTGTAGATGTTGTAGYTGTTGACCTTGGCTCAGTTTTTGCTACTTTTTAGAGCCACTGGGCTGTGTCAGTCTCTGGCCCTCCTTTGTTGCTGAAAGGAATGCTGTCCCTTTAGACACTGGTTCCTGCTGGTTTTATGAACTATTTTTGGTATTTTTACAGAGCATTACTTGGTGGTCTTTTGTGTATGGGTCATGTTGGTTTTTTGCTTTTGTTGTTTTTTTTTACTATGCATCTTGCCTCTTTTAAAGGGTGGATTGTGTAAAATGAATTCCCTCCTGTTTCTRCCTCAATTCACACTTCTTGTTCATGAACTAAACCAGTTATTTTCTTGTTTAATGTATTTAAGAACCCAGTCTTTAACTGGGCTGGTTATTCTGAGTGGCTTTGTTTTGCTTCCGTGCTCGAGGTTGGAGAATTGATTCAAAACCTCTGGGCTCTTGTTGGAACTGAAATAAGAATGCAGCTTTTTGAACTCAGTGTTTCAGGAACCTCCAGCCTTGCTCCTGTAAGCCCAGGCAGCCAGCCAGCCCAAGGAGCCCTGCAGGAACAGCCCCGGTACATACAGAGCTCCCCTGGAGCCTCCCTGAGCCCTGTGGTGCTGAAGCAGTGCTGGAACATCTGTGCACACTCCCTGCCTCTGGAGCAGCTGCAGGAACAGCTCTGTGCACAAACCCCCTCTCCCTTTACAGAAGAAACCTCATGGAACTGAGAGTCAGGAGTCTCTTGGGAACAGCTTTTACCCAACCTGAATAAGGGGTTGGACTCTTCTTGCTGGGTTCTCAGCCTTTCACATTTTCTGGCCCCTATTAGTGCTAATTAGTGCTAGCTCCTTTTGCTAGCCTGCCCCTAATGCTGGCACACAGACAGTCAGGTTGGCTTGTGGTGGAACAATATTTATTTATTGGAGAGAACCAGGTGTGGGCTTCTGCAATTAAATGGAAAAGGTGGCCTGTAAAATAACAGAAAATGGAAGTGAATTATATGTTTTCTCTTCATCAGCAGTAAAAATGCCCAATAACCTTCCTAATATTCCTTGTTTCTTAACCTGCACRTGCTGTCTACAGTAAATCTGGATTTCCTGGACAGGTTTGGGGAGCTTCAGAGCATTCAGCTTTCCAAACTGAAAATCTCTGTGCAGGACATGAATATTCCCCCATGCCCACTGTTTTCACAAGTTCTCTGTCCTTGCTGCTAAAWCCTAAACAAATAAGCAGTGCTCTCTAGATGGCAGATGAGCACAGATGGAATGCCTGGAGTATTTCTTCCTCTGATGGTGCAGTTCATGATGGCACAGCTTTGAACTGGGAACAGTGACTTCAGTGTGGTATTTCAAGTGTAAAACCYTTTCCCCAGAGATGTTCCATCAGCTCCCTCCTGTTTGCTCCCAGGTTCACTGCAGCACTTTCACTGACAGGGGTGTTGTGACTGTGTGTGCACTCTGGATCGTTCCCTGCATTCAGTGAGCTCTTGTACCCTAGGTGTGGGAGGGCAGATGGAGAGTGATTCCCCACGACGTGCTGCCCGACTGGCTGAAGGACAATGACTACCTGCTGCATGGCCACAGGCCCCCCATGCCTTCCTTCAGGGCCTGCTTCAGGAGCATCTTCAGGATACACACGGAGACTGGCAACATCTGGACACATCTCCTGGGTACTCTCAGCTTGCTTTCATCTCATCTAAATCCTAAAACAGGGCAAGACACAAAGGGCTGTGGGGTTSTCAGCATTATCCTTCCACTGGGAACCTGTTCAATTAGCAGCTTGGTGTCCATCTCCCAATTCTGTCCCATCAGACATGGATGGGACTTGCTTAATTATGGCATACTAGACAAACAAATGCACTAAACATGTCCCAATCATTAATAAATTGCTGTTAGATCCTTCTTTTCCCAAGGGTGTGGGTGTTAATTGGGATTGCCACAGGAACACGCTTAACTTGCAGCTTCTCTGAGTGGTTTCARCTCGAGAGAGCCTCGAAGGGAAGTGGTGATGCTTGTAGGGAGCAAAGCTTTCAGCATGCACGAACCTGACACCCCTGTGCCCTGCTGTTTTTCAGGATGTGTGTTCTTCCTSTGTCTGGGAATCTTCTACATGTTCCGGCCAAACATGTCCTTCGTAGCACCTGTGCAGGAGAAAGTGGTGGTTGGCCTGTTCTTCTTGGGAGCCATCCTCTGCCTCTCCTTCTCATGGCTCTTCCACACAGTTTATTGCCACTCAGAAGGTGTTTCCAGGCTCTTCTCCAAGTAAGTGCCTGGAGAACAGGGCAGGCCAAATAGGAAACAGGTGGGAAAACAGGGCTGGGATTTGTGCCTGGAGCCCCAGTGTGGGAGTTGTTCATTTCATGACTGCATGTACTTTGGAACAGAGTTGAGCAGAGATTGAATGCAGCTTCTTCTAATTATAGTTTGTTTCAGCATGAGTTTTTGTGCTGTCATTTGAGTCTTAAAACTCCATCATTTTCTGCTGTTTGGCAGGCATGTGCTTGCATCTTGCTGCTGTAAGTGAGAGGCCTTGAGCTTAGTTGCAGGACTTTGAAATTCTAGTGCAGCCGTTGCTTCTTGTCATTCCAGCTGTTCTGACCCTGARCTTATGTAAGGCAGCTCCACAGTGTGTATCAAGATGTCTTGGTCTTTTGGTTTTATGCACRTTCTTTTTTGGCTGGCTGCTGAATATCTGGTATTTCCTAAGACTGCTCAACCCAGGGTTCTGTAATCTGCAGGACCACCTCTAAAGTAGCCCAGCAGTTAAAATCCCCTACTGAAAAATCAGCTTTTGCAGGAGTATTTTGTCAGGGTGTGGTAAAAAGCAGTGGCTGTGGATTTCCTTTTGTACATGGGTGTACAAAAACCTGGCGTGGTTGAAAAATTGCAGCATTATCCCACTGTGGTCACTGCAGCTGCTGCCCCACTAACTCACTCCTGTCAGATACTGAAGTGTTTGCCTTGGCTGTGTTCTCAGAACATCCTGTGTGCCCTGTCTTTAGAGGGCTCTTGCACTGCTTGTTTCCTCCTCTGGAACTGAAATGTGGATTTTCTTCAGAAAGCTTTGGTCTGAAGGCTGCTGGAGGTATTGCTGATGCCTGTCCCAAAAATGGCCTCCCTGGCTGTCTGTCAAGGTCATCACTCCTGKAGGTGCAGGAGCTGCCATCAGAGCTTGGCTGCAGCAGTGAGAGTTGCAGTGACAAGCAGAGAGGTGCTCTGCTAAAGAAGAGTGTGTGGGTGTGAGGGTTTCCTAAGGCTCTCACTTCTCATGACWCTGATTTTTGTTTCCTTCTAGGCTGGATTATTCTGGCATTGCACTCCTCATAATGGGCAGCTTTGTACCATGGCTGTACTACTCCTTCTACTGCAACCCTCAGCCTTGCTTCATCTACTTGATTGTGATTTGTGTCCTGGGCATTGCAGCCATAATTGTCTCACAATGGGACATGTTTGCCACCCCTGAATACCGGGGTGTAAGGGCAGGTAAGACCTGAGTTAACTCCTCTGCTTCTTGACTGCCTTTCCTGCTTCCTACTTGCCACTTGGAAAAAGCACCTTGGGAAGAGCTTGGTGGGTTTTCTTTCAGCATTTACTGTAGCCAGCTGGATGCACAGATGAGGGCTGGTGCAAGTGCTGGCAGTGCATTCTGAAATGCACAGTAACACATGCAGTAGGAAAGGTGCTGCAGAGGATTTCCTGCTGCATCTAGCAACTTTGCTCTCTCAAAAAATGWCTGACTGACTGCTTGGTGTGTGTATGTGTACTTGTAGTGCTTGTGCTTTTCTTATAGCATTAGCAAATCATTGAATGATTGAATTAATCTGAATGATTTGCCTGGATAAAACACAGAGTTAAGATAAAGACTGCTTTTCTCTTCACATCATCAAAAGAACAAAACCAGATTTGGTTTCACATTTTGASGTAGGAGGAAAGAGAGCTTTAGGGGGCAGCTATGGAATGTGCACACAGCTGGGTTGAGTAGTAATATTTCTTGTTTCTTAACCTGCACATGCTGTCTACAGTAAATCTAGATTTCCTGGACAGGTTTGGGTAGCTCCRTAGTGTTCAGCTTTCCAAACTAAAAACCTCTGTACAGGACATGATTATTCCCCCATGCCCACTGTTTTTACAAGTTCTCTGTGCTTGCTGCTAAAACCTAAACAAATAAGCAGTGCTTTCTTAGATGGCAGTTCAGATGAGCACAGATGCTGCTTTCTGTTTCCTAGGAGTGCAGAATATGGTAMCCAGTGTCTTTGTTGTGTCCCCTTGTGCTCCTGAGCTGAAGTGAGGCTCTGTCTGTGTGGTCTCAGTTCCCTCTACAGGCCGGCAGCAGAACTGGCCTCAAGTGGGGCTGCACAGCCCGGAACTAAAATACCCCAGCTCTCTGCTGGAACACACCACTGGGTACCTKCTGGTACATGAAGGAAGTTTGTGCATTCTTTAGCTTCCTTTCCAMTAAATCTCTTCTGGGGACCTGCAGCCTCAGGAGCTGTCACCTCTCTGCTGCTCTGGCAAACCCCGAGTGTTCCTTCCGTAGCTTTTGTGTTTTCATTGTGTCCCTTTGCCTCCACTGCAAACCTGACTCTCCCGCATTTTCTCTACCTCCCAGGAGTATTTCTAGGTCTGGGGCTTAGTGGGGTAATCCCCACTCTGCACTTTGTCATCTCTGAGGGGCTCCTGAAGGCAGCCACCATGGGGCAGATAGGCTGGCTGGCACTCATGGCATGCCTGTACATCACTGGTGCTGCTCTCTATGCCGCCCGCATCCCGGAGAGATTCTTCCCTGGCAAGTGTGACATCTGGGTGAGTCTGCTGAGGGCTGCACGAGCCAGTGGGGCTCTGCTTCCCCCTGAGCCTGGAGGATGTTGTGTCAATGTGTTCTGTTGCAAGTCTCACACTGCTGCACCAGAAGCTGTAGGTCTTCAGGGGCCACRGGGCTCTGGGCTCTCTGAGCCTGGCTCAGCTGCTGCCTCTCCTCCCAGGGTGTCACCACCTGGCTGGTGTGGGGTAACTGCTGGTGTGCAGTCACCTCTGTACATTCAGGGTAACTTTAACACATGGGCAAGGAGCTGCAGACATTTGTGTGTGTGTGTTTGTGTGTTGAGGATCCTGCAAAGACACATCTTTACCTTGCTTCTGTGCAGAGCAGTACTTACTCATTGTTATTTCATGGATGTTCAGTGTGTTCTCTGGGATCTTCCCCATGTCTGGCTCCTCATCTTGTACAGCCAGTGGGAATGCTGGGCAGGGATGGTGGGCTTTGGGGGGATCTCTGGCCCAGAAGGGATGGTGGGTGGGGGAAACTTGGTGTGAGGGAAGGAATCACAAAGGCTGGAGGAGAAATMCCTGAGGAAGATGTAAGGAAAGGAGCTGGGTGGAGCAAGAGTAGAGATGAGGGGAAGTGRACCTTTGGAAGGCCACTGTACTTGCACTTAGGATAGTTTAAGACCCTAAAGAAGCCTAGAAATGAGAATGAGACCTGGCTTGTTTGAGCAGCTTGTGCACAGCACCAGTTTGCTTGGTTTGTTGTTACTCTCATGAGCTAAACTCCAAAAGCAYTGGTGTACTCCCAACTCCTTTCCAAGCTTCCCTTGAAGCCTGCAAATGCACATTTGTAAGAMTATTTCAGGAGCATTATCCATATTGCTATGGCTTCCCTCAGACAAGGGTGGGCTCTGTCAGGTAGCTCCCTCAGTTTTCATTCTGCTCTGCTCCAGTCAGTGACATCCTGGGCATTCATTCACAACAGCCAGTTGTTTCTAGGTTTTAATGTAATACCACGTTTTTCTGTTCTGTTTCTCTGTGGTAAAGAAATGAAATCCCAGCATGCAGAATCCCCTTGGTAAAACTTATGCCTGTGGCCAGAGCAGATTTTGGGTTCTGAGAGGATGGGTATGAGAGGACCCTTTTTATCCATGAGCCATCAGTGTGTCTTGTGGAAGAATCCATTTTATAAGTGTCCTGCTTAAGCCATTTGCCCAAGGTTCTGAAATTGTCCTTCTCCCTTTGCAGAGATGAGTTCCAGCAGTTCTGTTGGGCATTTTTGGTTGCCCAGCTGGTTCAGATAGCTCTGAAGGGAGGGGAGGGTGTGTGTGTGCAGAGAATGAGATGAGATACAGGGGTGGGCTTTAGCAGGCAGCCTGTGGAGCCGTGCAGCTGTGGTGTGAGCACTGCTGTGTGTCTGCACTCAGCTGAGCAGGGGCTGGGGGCAGCCCCAGGGCTGAGCTGAGCTCTCTCCTCCCCACAGTTCCACTCCCACCAGCTGTTCCACGTGTTCGTGGTGGCCGGCGCCTTCGTGCACTTCCACGGGGTCTCCAACCTGCAGGAGTTCCGCTTCACGGTGGGAGGGGGCTGCTCAGAGGAGGAGGGCGTGCACTAGGAGCCTGCAGCCCCAGCCACGAGAGCCACGGGCCCAGCAGCCGSGCTGAGCAAGAGGAATACCTAAGAAGAATCCAAGTTTCAGCTGATGAGGCGTGGAGCTTCATGGGGATTCTGACTAACCAAGATAAATTCTATACCTCAAGCAATGGAATAAATCAATTTGAAGACCAGGAAATTCTGAAAACCTAATTTATTCTTGGGATCTACAGATTGAGCTACAGAGGACCCTTTCCAAATCGGCTTCTGTTCAATGCCATATTTATTTGTAGAATTGGGGAGGGATAGCTTAGCAGTATCCTTTTTTTTAAAAAAAGAAAAAAAAAAGTCAAGGTTAAATTTATATCCTCTTGGAGGGTTTGGGCGTTGATTTTAGATGCTGTTTTGGGAGAAAAACAAATTGTAAATAAGATTTCTAACTTTCTGTTTAAATAAAATTTATATAAATGTTTTAAACAATGGGTGGGGGGAAAAGGGTTTTTGTAAAGAATGCAACATGCAAGTACCACACACTGTTTCAATTTTGCACAAAATAAATGATTGCAGGAGGACCAGGTAAAACTCCCAGGAGTGAAGCACGCTGGCCCTGTCCATGTTGCTGGTGGCCAGCGTGCCCTGGGCAGTGTGGGGTCCTGGCCAGCASCTGGAGTGGGTTCAGGACATGCACACGAGGGTTGTGAAGGCTGGGTCAATCATGGTGTTATCACACGGTCACAGTGTGAGCAAAGGGATGTGCTGCAGTCCCTGGAAAGGTGCTCCCTGCCCAGTGTGGGGACAGCTGCATTTCCCATTGCCATTCCCCATTGCCAGCTGTGTGCAGTGGCAGCTCTGGGGCAATGGATCCTGCAGCTGGTTTGGGTCCCACCCTAGGAGCTGGAGCTGGGTGGGATCACTGCCCAACCAGTCCCCCTCCATCAGTGCCTGCCTACAGCCAGAGGCCCCAGGAGAGGATGGGCTCTGAGGGGTGGTGGCAATGGATTGGCAGCAGATCGTTGAGCATGTCAGGGGAAACAGAGGTGGGGTTAAGGTGGGCTGGAAAGAGGAAGCTGTGTGCTCCAGGAGGAGTTAGAGGCACTGCAGACCTCAGGCACATTACCATGTGTGTCAGGCTCCACATGCCAAGGCAGTTTGCAGGTTTCTCTTTTTAGGAGGAATAGATCCCTAACCAGCCCAGTGCAGTTCTTTTTTGGTTGTTTTTTTTTTTTTTTTTTTTTTTTGTCCTTAGATCTGCTTTCCTTCTGTGCTTTAGCAGTGGGACTGCTGGTATTTCTTCAGCCTAACCTGAGAGTTCAGCTGGATTGCTGTGGAGCAGACACACCTCCTATATAAGGGCAGGCAAATACCCTTCTCCTGTGTAATTGATGTAGCTTGAGCTTTGGAGCCCAGTCAGGAGCCAGACTGGAGGAGAACCTTTGGAGTCTAAGGTGAAACTTGAACATTTTGTTTGTTATGGCACAGGTACTGCTTGGAGGCTTTAGCTGGAAATTCAGAGCAATTACCTCTCTCACAGATGAGTTAAACAGCTCRTACCATGCAGTATTTCACAGGCAAGCAAGGTAAAGGGTGGTTGGTTGTTGTGTGGGGTGGGGTTTTTTGTTGTTGTTGTTGTTGGGTTTGGTGTTTTGGTTTTTTACATTCCTTCAAGTTCCAGTTTGCATTCTCCAAGAGAAAGAGATGGAATGCAAAGATCTTCTCATCCCCTGGGTGTGTTTTGGGGAGTTGCTTTGTCTGATGGAGTCAGGTRGAAGCAGGATGCCCTCCTGAAGCTGAGTGGGCACTAAGGCTTTAGTGAGTGGAGCAAAGCCTCTGAGAGCAGGGCCAGCTGCAGGAGGTGCTGCAGCAGCCTGCAGCTTTCCAGGGGTGTGTTCTCAGGAGGATGCTGACCTGGGGTGCCCGTAGGGCTGGAGGAGTTGGTGCCAGGGCTGTGGTGTTTCAGAGAAGGAAAGGGCAGTGTTTCCTTGGCTGTAAGGGCTGGCAGGGCTGGGGAGGTGCCTGCAGAGGTGTGAGCCAAGGGTGGTACATATCAGAAGCAGAGCTGGCTGAAGGTGCTTTGGGATGCCTCTGAACTGAACCAGCAGAAGCAGCAGCCTCCATCCTGGGTCATCCCACGTTCCTCCAAGGGTGATTGTAACCTGGTCCTACACAGCACAGAACTATTACAAAAACACAGTACTCCACCTGCTATTCTTAACCCAGTCAGTCTCTCTGTTCCAGAAGTTTGTGTGTTCCAATAAAAACAACCTAGCTGTGCACTTTTCTGTAGCTTTTGCTGAGAACTCTTCCCAGGTTGGCACCTGAATGCCTTACTCTCAGCAGTCAGAGGCTTGCTTGCTCTGTGTGCAGGTTATTGCCATAGAATAGTTAGGACCTACAGCTTCTTTCCTTCCCCATTAAATAGTGGCCTTGTTCAGTATATTTCTTTTTAACAATTGCTTACTGTTGGAAGCAATGAAGCACATTCTGGGGTTTTGATGGCTGGGGACTCTGGTGATGGTTCCATATAAGATGGGATCTTATTACTTGCTGTATTCTTAACTTCTGCTAATAAAAGAACCAAATTGATYATTGTCTGGTCTGGGTCTTTGTGCACTGTGGGGGCAAGAGGGGACAAGGGTGCAAAGCACCAGAACTGGGGGGAAGAGAGGGTCAATGCCCAAGCTGGARTTCTCCAGGCTGATTTCCAGGAGTGCAGAGCACTAATGTGGTTTGAATTAAGTTGCTTAAAAAGATTGACTCCTTGGAGAGTGCATGTGGTAATTCCTAGGTGCACACTGCTCTTGAAGGAGGAATACTGGCCTCGAGTGCAACGAGGAGAACATCACACCTGGTCATCTCCAGCTGATGGMACAGTGGGCAGTGAAGGAGCAGTGKSATCACCTGGGCAGCTGTGAGAGCCTTGCAGTGTAAGCAGTCCCTTGCTCACCACTGAAGGTTGGTTCCTTGGGCAGGGATGGTGGGAGGGGAGCCCAGCACTCCGGGGTGAGTGCACGGAGCTGGTTTGCCAGCTGGATCTTATCCTAGAGCCACAGAATGGTTTGGGTTGGAAGGACATTAAAGATCATATGGTTCCAGTCCTCTGCCATGAACAGGGACACCTTTCTCTCCAAACCAGGTTCCTCAGAGCCACGTCCAACCTGGCCTTGGACACTTCCACAGGTAGGGCAGCCACAGCTTCTCTGGGCACTCTGTGCCACTGCCTCACCACCCTCATTGTAGTGAAATTTTCTGGTGTTTCTGGAAGCTTCACCTTTGCCTTTCTCCAGTGAAATTCATGTTTAAACTACAGAAGCATTGGTGTTGCTGAGCTGGGAGATGGTTACTCTGGAGATTCACCGTGGTCTCGTTTGGTAGCAACTTCGTCTCTGTAGTGGCACCACTGAGCACAGAGTCTCTACAGGTAAAAACTGAAGTGGTGTAGTTGTAAATGAGATGGGAGAATCGCTGGCCTGGCTSTGTTCCCAGAGCAATGGTGTTTCCCTTAGAGAGGCAAATGCCACCTCAGCCAGTTCCCGTGGCTGTTTGCTCTCACCTCTAACCTGCCCAGCCTGTGCCTGTGTTTTGGGGGCTGTCTCACAGCTGAGCCCAGCAGTTTCTCTGTGGCTGTGCCAGGCTGCGGGGCTGGCACTGTGGCTGTGGGGTGGCATCTGCTGCTGGCAGGGGAAGCCAGCCCTGCTGGGAGGGAGCAGCACTGTCACCAGCTCCCTGCCGGCTCCTGGCCGCGGCTGCCAGCCCGGGGCTCTGCCCTGGCCCCGGCCCAGCTCCCCCGCCCTGCTCCTGCAGGGACAGCCGGGCTGGCAGCGCTGCCCGTGCCAGGGAGCCTCCTGCCAGCTGGGAAAGCGATGCTGTGTCCCCAGGGCCGGGCAGCAGGAGGTGACAGCAGGCTGCGGCTGCCAGGGGCTAAGGAGAGTCGGTAAGAGCAGCCGGGGCTGGCCGGTGTCGCTGCTGTGGGGCTGTCCCTGCTGTCCCTGCTGCCCCGGAGAGGCCAGCCCTGGTGCAGTGGTGGCCGGCAGAGAGCTGAGCTCCTGCACTGTCCCCAGCCTTCCCTCGAGGGAGCAGAAGCACATGGCGCTGTGACACGGGGGGCTCTGCTCCCCGAGGGAGGGACAGCGGCAGCTGCCGGGCCCTGCAGAGCCCAGCCCAAGGACAGGGCTCAGTGCCCAGCCCTGCTCTGCTGCCAGCAGGGACCTCCCTGGGGAAGGGCGGGCTGCCAGGCCTCCCAACAGCGGAGGCAGCAGCAAGGCAGAAAGGGCTGATGGAAATTGCTGCGGGTATTTACAGCACGAACGTGCCTGGTGGGGTCCGGGTGGGGCCATCCCACAGTGCTGTGGCTGTGGCTGATGTCAYGGGGACACAGGTGTCACTGCCCCAGTGACAGGAGCTGTAAAGGCAGAGGTGGCATAGGGGGACAGCCCCCGAGGGATGGGGGAGCTCCCCAGTGGCCAGGAGGGACAGGGCAGCCATTCCCCTCAGTGAGGCCCAGCTGGTGATGGAGTGTTTGGCACACGGGTGTTTGCTGCTCCTCCTCTGCTTGCTTTGGAGACTTTGCTGAGCACCAGAGTATGTGCTGCATCAGGCTGCTCTCAGCCCCCTCCCCGGCAAGCAGAGGATTGGGAGAGCCCAGGGTTTCTGTGCTGACAGTGCCACTGGGCTTTCCCAGCAGGAAAAGCATCCTGGAAAATACCCTGAGGAGCCTGAGGTGTGCATGAAAGCAAGCAGAGCTGTGGGACTCMGAGATGGGCCACACACCCCTCACACCCCCTAACACACCTGGAGCATGTGGCTGTGCCACTGCTGTGCCCAGCCTGGCATGTGCTTGCTAAGCTAAGGCAGCTCAGCCAGCCTCCTTTTGTGCCTGCTGCCAGCTGCAGACAGCTGCTGTAAAKCCAGGGCTGATTTCCCAGTGCTTTGCAGAATGAAGTCATGGCTGTGTGGCCACACTTGAGGCAGCCAGCAGCCTGCTCTGTGCCCAGCCTGAGCCAGGGGAGGGCACGGGGTGACGCTGTGCAAGGTGTGAGTCCTGCCCACCACAGCGCCTGGGGCAGTGCCAGCCTTACCTCAGCCTGCACCGCGGTGTTTCTGAAGCCTGCAGGGAGTGTCACGGAGAGAATTCAGGCCTTCCCCAGCTCCCTGTGCCCCTGCCTGTGAGGAAATGGGCTGCAGRTCCCGGGCTGGAGGAGCCCCTGCAGTGTCAGCAGTGAGAGGTGGCTCTGAGGGACAGCCCTGCCCTAGGGCACCACTCGGGAATTTTCTCCCACTGCATCTTCCCCCCCTCTGTGTGCTGACAGGCAGGAGGGACAGCGGGGATTTCAGGGATCAGGRTGGCAGCAGGATGCTGCTCAGCTGGAGGTGAGAGATGGCTCCTCTCACAGCTGCTGGGATCCTCTGGCCTCAGSTCGCTGTTTGCTTTTGCTGACCTATTTTCATCTGCTGTGCCCAGCACATGGCTGAAGAAGTTGGAAGCTAAGGCAGCTGCTCTTCCCGGGGATTTTTCTCTTGCTGAAGGGCCGTGAGTCACTATCTCTGTCAGAGCATGAAATGGAATTTGCTTAACCCCGTGTTGGAGCCCAGAATTGGGTAGGTTTGCTTATGGTCTGCTTTGCTGCAAAAGAAAACCCCAGGAAGCTGTTCCTGATGTGTGCTCAGGGTTTGAGTCAGGCAAACCTSTGCTTCTCAGTTTAAGGAATAATCCAGTTCTCACCCCTGTCTYATTCCCTCCAGGTAGCACAACAAACTCACTGAGCCAACTAAGCCAGGTCTAACTCTTGCCTTCCCTCTCAGTGCAGGTATCTCTGCAGGACTTTGTTTGCTGTGGATTAGTGCACCTGAAGCCAAGCGTGGCTCATCCCCAGCAGAGCCATGTGCATATCTCTGTCCTGTTTAAGCTGAGTGGACATGGGGCTGCTGATCCTTTCTGACAGGGAGCTCATCCTTGAGAGTGGTGCCTGGGGAGGGCAGCACCAGGGGCACGCACGTGGGGCTGGGGGAGCTGTGTCTCCTCCATCTGTGAGCAGCTCCTGGCTCCTCAGCCTTGACAGCTGCCCCTTCTCCCTCTGTCTGCCTTCATCCTCCCTGGCTGCTGCTGCTGCCTCTGATAAGGTCACTGCCTCTGCAGCCTGGAACCTTCTCCACCTCCACTTTGACTTCCAGCACTGCTGTGGTTCCTCTCCTCTTTGCTGTAACACTGCCTCCAGACAGGCAAAACCCCAGCAGCTCCAAGGTCCTGGACGGTCCTGGTACTGATCCTGTCCCTTAGTGTCAGGTGACAAGAAGGACAGCATCCCTAGCACAGCTGGAGTGTGTTTGTGGGTGCCTGCTGTGCAGGGCAGGGACAGAGCTGCAGTGAGGATAAAGCCCTTTCCCACCCWGCTGCTCTCAGTGCTGGCTGTGGCACTGGTGGCTGTGGCAGTGGGTGGCTGGTGGTCCTGGAGAGCAGCCAGCAGCYCCCCATGGCAGGGCAGCTGTGGGCAGTGCTGCTTGTCAGGCAGGGCCCTTGTTTTGCAGGAGGTGACCTCTTACTGTGAGGAGCCTGGAGGGGACCAGGAGGCTCCCAGAGTGACCAGGGAAAGGTCCTGCCCTGCTGCTTCACTGTCCTGGGGCCAGCACAGCTGTGTTTGCAGTCCCTCCACCCACACCCTGTCCCCACTGGGGTTTGTGGAGGGCTGTGATGACCACCAGGCATGCTGAAGCTGTGGTGTCCATGTAGAATATGCCATGTGTTTGTTTTTAATGAGATGGTGTGGAACAGTTCATACAAAAAAGAAAGAAGAGCAGTGGGTGCTCCCCAGCCGTTGTCTGTTAAAGCTCTGTGAGAAATGGCCCGTGCCCAGCAGCTGGGAATGCCAGGCTCAGGGCAGGGAACAACCACGGGCAGCTGCTCTGAGGGAGAAGAGCCTGTTCCTGAGCTGCTCCYGCAGTGAAGAGAGCAGGTAGGTCTCTTCTGGTGGCTCACACAAAACCCCTTCCCAGAGGTAAGTCCACATGTAGACAAGAACCTGGATTTTGCTCCAGCASTGTTAGCAGAGGTGTCCTTGGCAGAGCTGGCGTGGCTGCAGCTCTGCAGTGAGCTGTGCTGCCTCCCCCTGCCCAGCTGCAGCTGAGGTTGGTGCAGGTCAGCTTTGGTGCCATGTCCCACCGCCGGGGTCCCGCTTGAGGATCACCCACAAGGCCAAGCCCCGGGTGTTCCAAATGCCGGTGGTTCCCGCTGAGGACAGGCAGGCGGTGTCCCCCGTCCCTCGGGAATTCCAAATCCCGCTGGTTCCCGCTGAGGACAGGCAGGCGGTGTCCCCTGTCCCTCGGGAATTCCAAATCCTGGTGGTTCCCGCTGAGGACAGGCAGGCGGTGTCCCCTGTCCCTCCTGCTCCCCTAAAGCCAGCTCTGCCGCCCGGTGGCTCGGTGGAGGCAGGGATGTGGGATGTTACCTGTGCCGATCTCGCAGCATTCCCGGCTGGCAGCGGTGTCTGTGCCAGGAGCTGTCCCCGCTGCTTSTCGCATCTCCTTTGGCCACAGGCTTCCGAGGAGGCAGCAGCTCCCACCGTGGGCACCTTGTGCCGAAGGACAGCTCGGGAAGCCGCAGAGGGTGTCCCAGAAGGGGAGCCCGTGTCCTCCCCTCGCTCCGCTCCGTCCCGCCGGGTCCCGGCAGCGTCACCGCAGCAGCAGCACCAGGGGCAGCAGCAGCAGCAGCGKGGGGCACACGGAGATGCCAGCGGCGCCCCCGCAGTCCTGGGCATTCTCCTGCGAGATGGGACACAAGGCTCAGCCTGCCCGCTGCCGCCTTTGGAAGGGGGAGCAAAGCCCCAAGGATCCCACCCGGAGCCAGGGAAGGGACTGGTTTGGTTCCTGTTGGCCACAGCAGCCCCCTGGGCTAGCAGGCCCCCTCGGCTCCTAGCAGGTGGCGTGACCGTGTGTGTGCTGCTCCCGACCCTGCGGTTTTGAGCTCCAGCCCTTCCCAGGTGGCACCGATGTGAAATCCCCCTGCCAGGACACCCCTCGGGCATTTCAGGGCCGTGTCCRGCTCCAGCCAGCAGGACGGGAACATGAGCCATGGGGACATGGGTGCATTTTGGGCACAGGCATGCCCCGGTGCCACCCCGCCGTGCTGTCCCTCCCTATCCCCGATGTCCCGGGTACCTCCGGGTGGAAGGCGTGGCACGAGTCCGGCCGCCGGCGCAGCTTCTGGGAGCGCATCCTCTCGCATTTCACCGAGGCGTTGTGTGCGGGGCTGTCAAGGAGCGGCAGTGCAGGGACCGGGAGAGGAGGAACACCACCCGCACCCACGGGGCCCGTGCCAGCCCGGCTGGGGGTGACTGCAGCACCCCAGGGAAGGACAGGCCACCCTGCAGGGGCTGGGCACCTCTCCAGGCCAGGCCGTGCTCTCCCCCCATGCCAATGGCAGCAGGAGCTCATTGCCCACCCTGCAAACAGGCCCCCGCAGCCCTGCATCCCTGCCCTGCATGGAAGGATATATTTGACCTCTTTAGCATCCATTGGGACGGGCGGGAACATGCTGCAGTCGCAGACAGTGTCCGTGACSAGGAGCAGGAGGTTACTGCTGATGATCTGCTGGGCCACAAACATCCTGCAAGGGAACAGCAGGTGAGGAAAAGCACAGCTCTTCAGCCCAGAGCAGCAGCCCTGGCATTGCCTGAACCACAGCAGAGAAATGGGAAGAAAACAGAGCTCATTGGAAAGGGTGCCAGCAGAGAGCAGGAGAGACCAGTGAGCAGGCACGCACAGGGASAAGTGCCATTGGCACTCCYTTTTGGCCTCCTTTTTGGCTCMARTCTGCAACTCCATGCTAGGCACAAAAGCCACAATGAACCCAAGAACCTGGCCAGCCAAACCCAGCACAAGCCCTCCCCAGATGGGGCAGCAGATGACAGCAGATGACACCTGAGCAAAGCCTGGCTCCACCCAGAGGTATGTCACTGTTTAATGTGTGTTTATGTGTGTGCCTGTACAGGGCAGGGTGTCTGCATTCTGTGGTGCTGGCAGGAGCAGAGTTGTGCTGAATTTCACGTTCCTGGAGAGAGAAATAGAGGAAGCCAGTACCATTGTGGATTGTACTGGTGTGCTGGGACTGACAGCTGGTGTTTGGCAGGGAGCCAGCATGTCCTGAACCACAGTGCCTACACTGGTGGCAGGGCTCCTGGAATAGAAACACAGGCTTGTGGGGATGTGCCCAGTGCCCTGGCCAAGCTGGCTGTGCTGGAGGAGTGCCCAGTGCCCCTGGTTATCCACCACCTGGCCTTGCTGCCTTCCAGCCTCCAGGGGTTTCTGTGTCCCCTTTTAAAGGTGTCAAATGTCACAGCAGCTGACCATTTCATTAGAGCTCCCTGACTAACCACTGCCTTGGGAGCTTTGACAAGCAGCCTGCAACCCATGCACAGATTCAGTCACCAGGACAGAGATGGCCCATGCATGCATCAATCCAATGTTTTGGCCCAGGCTGTGCAGCCAGCCCAGCCCTGCTCCACCAGGAGCTGTGGAATGTGATCAGGAGCAGCTGCAGGCCAGTGCTCCACAGAGCCTGGGGCAGGGGTGTCTCTCCCAAATATCTGGATAGAAGATGCACCTGGGAGCCAGAGGCTGTAACTACAGAGGGGCCCAGCAGGGCAGGGGCAGTGCCAGGCTCTGCTTGGGGCACACATCTGTGACCCAAAGAGGTCACTCAGTTCCTCTGGAGCTGCCCAGAGCTTAATACAAMACCTTGTTGTCATCAAATGTGCAGTGTGTTCTGGAACAATGTTTGGCAGGGYTCTGGTTTTCCTACAGCCATGCTGACTAGTGGAGGCTGTTTTTGTAACCTTTAAGTCTTTCCTGCAGTTGATCCAATMCTGAAGACTAGGTAGGATTGTTTGGGGGCTTTTTTTAGGAGCAATTCCAGTCAGATCTGTTTGGCTTTCTCACGTTAGGAAAAGCTGGATCAGCGGAAATTCATCTTTTTGTCACCTTTCCACTTGTGATTGCTGATGGCACCATGCAASCACTGGAAACAGCCTCTGTTCACAAGGACTTTCCTGTTACTTTTGACTTTCCATTCACTTACAATGAAAATGGGAAATAAGTAAGTGAGCCCTTGTTTTCAGTTCTTTCAGTCTAACACTTATTTTTTTCCCCCATATCTGCTTTTTTTGTTGTTGTAGTTGTTTCTGTAGAAACACAGAAAAGGGGGAAAATTAAAAAAAAAAAAAAAAA
>CADDXX010000412.1:282140-296270 GCA_902810485.1 Alauda arvensis | reverse complement strand
GAAAACTTTCTAAGAAGAAAGTTTTTTTGCCAAAAACATGAAAGAACAGAAGTTCCTTTTTGAAATGTCCAGAATGGAAACATATATAGATAGATAGGTAATATACATATTTAATATATATATTTAATGCTGTTCTTTTTGTTCTTTATAGAGATATATAAAAAACATAAATATATTATATATATATTTAATGCTGTTCTTTTTGTTCTTTATAGAGATATATATAAATATATATATTATCTATATATATATAATGCTGTTCTTTTTGTTCTTTATAGAGATATATATAAATATATATATTATCTATATATATATAATGCTGTTCTTTTTGTTCTTTTTGCTCCAGCCACTTCTGCTAATTAACAGATGGTGTAGGGGTTTTTTTGTTTGTTTTTTTGGGTGTTTTCTGTGTGTGTGGTTTTGTTGTTGTTGTTTTGTTCCCTTTTGTTTTGTTAGGACTCAGCCCCCGGTCTCTTCACGTGTCTGTGTGCAGCACGGCTCTGTGGCCAGAGCAGCGGGTGCCGTGGGCACAGGGGCAGGTGATGCTCCCTCCCCAGGTCCCCGCTGTCCCCAGCAGCCCGGGACACGGCCCCTGSCGGCCGGGGAGCCCAGCTCTTACTTCTGGCAGTCTCCGCAGTCGATGAGGCCGTTGGTCTCCCTGATGGCCGGCTCGTACACGAACACGGGGTACTCGGTGTCGCAGGGCTGCAGCGTGTCGTGCTTCTTGTGCCTGTGAGCTGCGGGGGACACACAGGGACACACAGGGACACGCGTCAGGACTGCCCGAGCACACGGCAGTGCCCCACACGTGCCCATGGGCTSTGGAGCAGCAGTCCCGCAGCAGTGCCCGCCGCAGGAGAAGGGAGAGGGAAGGAGATGCTGCAGGAGCAGGCAGGCAGTGAGCCCGGCTCCCACTAGGTGGTGTGGGAAACCCAGCCTATGTGAGAAACGCGTGCTACCGCCACTGCCGGGCCGCAGCCCAGGGCCAGCAGCGCAGGGACCCCCGGCCACCAGGAGGGACACTGGGCCACAGGTACCCCTTGTTCAAACAGCTCGGGGCCCTCCGCAGCCAGCCGTGACACCGAAATCCCTCCGCACGGAGCCAGCCCTGCTTCAGGAAGCTTTGAACCACAGAGAGCTGTGCCTGGGCTGTCTCTGAGCCTGTGCCAGGGGCTCTGCCCCTGCCTGTCTGCCCTGGGGCTCTCACCAGCACACGGACGTTTCAGACAGCCCACAGCAGGAAAGTGGAGGGGCTCAAGACGTGTCATGTGAAGGAGAAACCACCAGGAGCGAACAGAGCTGGCCTGAGAGCACAGGGAAACAGATGACAGCTCTGGAGGAGCAGCAGAGACCCAGCTAATGAACAGCACTGGCTCCTGCAGGGAGCAGCTGCTCCATCACTCATCAGTCACACTCGGTGGGACTCCCAAACTAATTTGGGGATGAGRGGGAGCTGAACCACTTCACTAAGCCTCCCTCAAGAAGCAAGAGCATTCTTTCTAGGAGTTCAGCAAAATCCATCTTGCCTGRAACTACTGCCTTGGGCCCTTCTGGCAATTATTTCCTGCAGTTGGAGGYAGCAGCGCCAGCTCCTGCCTCTGTAGGACACAGGGGACCGCTGCTGATGGAAATGTGAAGCTGTGTTGCTAGGGCAGAGGTGGCTGTGSCTCAGCCAGCAGCAAGAAGGAGAAATGGTTTCCACATCAGCTTCGGGGCTGAGCACAAACGCCTGACTTYGCAGCCCCCGCCCACACAGCAGGCACAGGCAGCGCTCCTGGGGGAGCAGCAGGGAACGGGGTCCTCCTGGAGGGTCCCTGCTTACCCCTTCAGCAGGAACGCTGAGGATTTATGGAAAAATGCAGCAACCTGCGTTTTAATCAGCAAATGTACGGTGAGCAGGCATCAAGAGGGCAGCCGAGATTGGATGGGTGATTTGCATCACTGTGAAACCCTCACTGCTGAGAGCCATGGTCTCCTCTCCCCCGGCACTGCCGGAGAGGCAGAAAGCAGCAGGCACCTCCCCTGCCGTCTGCACAATGYGCATCACACGGSAGASAGAAAAACGCCGTGATCTTCTCTGATTTGTCTCTCCACCATGGCAATCCAGCAACACAAGACATCCATTAAGAGCCAGGAACTGCAGCCCAATCTTGCCTCTAATGCCTTRGCCAGGTGAATATGATGGGCACTCCAACCCCTCCCTGCAATGCAGAGTCTCTGGTAATTGTACTTGGTGCTTTTGTTCAGAAGTCTCACAAACCAGCACTCAGGAGGCAGCCCCCTGCTGAAATCCTCCCAGACTATGGGACCCAGCTTTTGGTGACATGGTGAGGTTCATTTTGCACAGATTCAAAGYACACAGAGCCTGACTGCAGCACAATGCCTCGTTCTGTATTCACCCTGGATTCACACTGAATTAATCAGCCCAACTTGTCATTCCCGGGGCCGGCRGCACCTCTGCCACCAGCCAGGAGCTGTCTGGCTGTGCTGCCACCATTGCCTGTCCTGTGCAAACCCCACGCTGCAGAGGCAGGGAAAAGCCTCTCCCATTYCTGCTGATGGAGAATGCCTCTGGCTGGGACCTGCCACAGGGACTGGCAGTGCTGAGGAGACCTGGGATGAGCAGAAGGTGACCCTGKTTCT
Organism: Alauda arvensis; assembly: GCA_902810485.1. Lineage (NCBI taxonomy): Eukaryota > Metazoa > Chordata > Aves > Passeriformes > Alaudidae > Alauda > Alauda arvensis. Next base: position 293,627 of record CADDXX010000412.1, on the reverse strand, counting down.
GAGGTGAATTCAGACACTTGTGATGGGGCATGCAGAACATCCCCGTTTATGCTGTAAGGAGAGAAGCTGCAAACACTTTCTGGCCCTGAGCAGCTGCAGGACTGGTAAGTGTACTCTGGCCAGCAAAGTCCCCAGACTAAGTCTAAAGGAGTGTGAGAAACAGAGCAGCATTTCTTTCAGCCTCAATTCACTGTCCTGGGGGCTGGGAAAGCAGCTCCAAACCCTGAAACAGGTGGCCAGGCCATCACAGCCTGGACCAGGACAGCCCTGCTCAGGGACATGCTTGTGGAAGACCACACACTGGTCCCTCAGCCACAAACCATCMCAGTCCTGTGGAGCTGCCCCTGGATTTACAGCACAGCTGTTGGCAAAGGACCGGGCAGTTCTTGCTCAGAAGAATCCCTGTGATGACAACAAAGGTGACCTTGTAAAGTTGGGGCAAACTGCATGCAAGAATTCAACATATGGCTCAGGTCATGAGTGGCAGATGAGGAACAGGACCTCATTTTTCTCCTGTTCCTGGTAAGAATGACATCCTTTACTAGCTCCTGTTTCAATACCATATCCTTTACTAGCTCCTGTTATAACATCATCGAAGCAGATGGAATTCAAGCAACACAAAATACAGTGGTGTGGAGGACAGGGTGCAGAATGAGACCATCAGCTTGGAAAAGGCAGGATGGAAGTTGATCTGAGGCCTCAGCCTCAGCCAGGGTTGGATGAGGGCTGTSCTGGTGGGCTTGGAGAAGCAGAGAAAAGTCAGTTAAAGAGACTGCATGAACCACACCCAGGATAAAYTTGGCCAGCACCAAGGTATATTTTTAAACTGGCAGAAGTGGCCTGCACAAGCCTTAAGTATTTTTTTTTCCCTTTGGCACCAGCTGAATGAAAAGAAGCTGCTTTAAAATCCAACTCCTGCACAGAAACAAGACCTATGACAGAGATTATGCTTAAGCCTACTGCCACTTCATTTGCTGGGAAGCATTGCAGCTGCAGCAGGATTGAGAGGTTCAGAGAAGCCTGTACATCATCAGCAAAAGGCTCAGCCTGAGCCTCTGCATGCACATGCTGGACATCAAAATGTTATCAGTGCCCTGAGAGCCTGCTGGTCAGGGATTAGTAAACAGCCAGAGGAGCTGATAACAAATTGCAAACTTTATAGCAAAGAGTGAGTTAATTCCAGGCTGTCGTTGCTACCATCTGCACTTCCAGAAAGACTTTGTCAGACATTTGGCARCCAATCCTTCTGAGCAGCAAAGGCAGTTGCTGTGCCTCGTTATGAACCAGAGAGCCCAGATTGTGAACTCCTTCCCACCAGCATAAATCATGCACTCCAGTCAGAGGATTTACTCTGGGACATGTGACAAAATCTGCCACCTAGTTACCAGTATAAAATATAGAATTTAACTAATTATCTTGTAAAATATCTTCTGTGCACATTACCATGCAGTAAAAAAGRAGAAACTTTATGATCTACAGAATTCTAGAAATAGTTTTTTCTAGGCTGCCTGCCTTGGCTGGAAGTATTTTTGGCTTAATTAAAAGCTTTCAAACCTGTGCTGATGTCCATAAAAGCAGAAGCCCTTACAAACAGAGAGAAACTGAGATGCTGAGAGCAAGAGAAAAATCTGTGGCAGCAAACATGTCTTCTCACCACCTCTGAGAAGCAGATTTGTGAGATGACTGCAGCCTGAATGCATCACGCCCATACTCCAACAGCAAGTCTCACCTTCCCAAAAAACAAGAGAGCCTGGGAAGCAGAAACAGGCTCAGTGCTGCAGAGCCAGAGGTACACCGTGAGGCAAGGGAGAGYTTTAGCTCCCTGATCGTTAATTCCTCTGCACATAACCCGGAAAAAATGTGTGTGCTCAATTTCTCTCTCACAAAATGTCTCCTTCTCCTCATATTTTTCGCGTGCACCAGCCTTGGCGCGCAGTCAAGGAAACGTTAACGTCTGGCAAAAATCTGCAGCCCCTTCTCAGCAACATGTGCAATCCATTTCTTCCAGCCCCAATAGTATTCTTCCACTCTGCTACTCCCCCACACACGGACACTCATTGTTTTTCATCTGCAGACACCCTCTCTTGCTCTTGCTCTTCTCCATCCAGTAAGGCACATTCCAACTGTCTCTGTTTCTCCAGCTCTGTCTCACACATACGTCTCGCTGGGCAGAGAGCAAATTGGCAAACACAAGCTAGATATGGAAGCAGGGAGATACAAACACAGCCACAGTCTGGGCTCTGTCTTGGAGGAATTTCTAACTCGCCTGTAGGAGTGGATTTATGAGCTACAGCACATACTTATCAGTTGAACTGCTTCAAAGTCCTCCTGCATTATCCCAGAGCTGGGCTGGGATTTATCAGAAGGAGCTAAGCCATGGTGTGTGGAAAAGAAGACTTAAGTTACTTAATAACTGAGCTCTCCAAGACCCGTGTAATTTCTCCTGCAAGAAGGCAGGGGTTGGTCCTTGGTTTGGGARTAACAGCTGAGAAGAATGGGCCAGCTGGGAAGCACGGTGAAGGACATGCCATGGAACATGGGCCACAGGCCCAGCCACGCCACAGCAATGAGTGATGGTGCTGTCTGTGCCTGCAGCTCCTCAGGAGGCTCGTGTGTTCCTTCTTTTATCAACTGCTCACTGACAGGCCTTCAATCACCAGCTCAGCCAGCYAAATGAGCAACAGCATCTCTTCTTTGCAGAGCAGGGAAACAGAGCCAGCCTCTGCCTTGGCCCTGTCACGCCTTTCTGCAAGTCCCCCACTGTACAAAAGGTGGAAAAAAGYCTTTCCTAGCCTAGGAATTTCTAGCTCTCTTTTTTTAAACTATGAGGTGGTTGTACTTACAGTGATGGAAGACAGCCTTGGCTGGAGAGGTCCCGTGACACACAGACACACAGTGATGATGGAGACACGTGGCAGTTACACAGGATGGCAGTGACATGGAGACAGGAATTTGCACACAGCAGTCATGGAGGTGATGTGGGAAAGAGATGAAGGAAGCACAAAAGGAAATGGTGATGAGCAGGACAGCAGTGACACCCCTCCCTTTTTGCTATCCTCAAGCACAGACTGAATCAGGCTGCAGCCACAGAACATTCACAGCAGAAGCACCACACCAGCCTGTTCCCCTGAAGGAGCAGTGTCTTCAGGACTGCCATGAGTACTGACCTGCTCATCTGACTCTTCCTCACCAATTTCTGCATGGGGCCACTCCAGTTATCCTGATGTGTGTTATACAGCTGCCAGCTCTTGGGAGGTGGASAGTGGGACCTAAAGAGCACCCACAGACCTCCCTCTCTAGAGGGGAATTCAGCTTTCACAAAATGACTGTTTCCCCTTTATGCCAGGAGAGTTCAGGGCAGAAGACCCRGCCCCAYAGCTGGCATGGAAGACACCACTGTCCCCACTAAAGGCACCACYAGTGATCAGTAATTAGCAAGAGTAATTACAGCTATGCCGAGCACACCTCCCTTCCCTGCCCCTCCTCAGGGCCATGAACATCCCCCTGCCTGCAGGGCTGGGATGGGACTGCAGAGATTTCCTGGGCTGTTTGCAGCAGGCAGCACTCCAGCTGCAGGACAGGTCACTGCGTTTCAAACCAGACACAGCCCTCTGCTGAGCTCAGCTGCWGTRCARTACCATGTGCCATCCTCTCCTCTTCCAGAGCASKTCCAGTGGGTAAGTGAAGACTCTCTGTGTGTTACTGAACTCTAAGGTTTCTGTCTGGCTTCCTGGGACCTCTGCTGGGCTCTGGAGAGACTGCTCCACCCCTGCTCTGTCCTGTCCTGGAGCAGATGGAAGGGAGSCTTTCCAAGAGAAGTTCTTTGCCTCTCTCATCCCATTGCACACAGGGTAGGGGTCCTGAGGARGAAGTGTGTCCCCTCTCCTCAGCAGATTCCCCTGATGGAAGCCAGCAGTGTGCTCTGAGCAGCACACACAGCTCACCCTGAGCACCCACTGCTGTGGCAGCCTGGAATGGGGGTGGAAATGGGGGGAGATGGTGGGATCTGGAAGCTGGATTCCAGAATCCACGGAGGAGGGGGTGTGGGGCAGAGGGCAGGCTCCTTGCACAAGGCCAGGCTTCCCTGTGCAGCTTCTTCTGCCACCAGTGGCTGCAACACTCACGTGCTGTGGGGTGGCTGGACTCTCATGTACTCACCATCTGCCAAGTTGTCTGAGTGCCAGAAGCTACTCATGTTAAACTCCAAAAGGAAGCTGTCAAAAGAGCAAGAACAGAGGATGCTTTTTCAGCAGCCTGGAAGGATGCAGGTGTCAGGGAGATGGCCCTGTCACCCACTGAGTATCAGTTCTAAAATGTTTACTACAAATTTCTGTCAGTGCGAGTCTGTTTTTTTTTTAAATTTTAATTATTTTTCCCCCTCTCCACATACTAGAATGTAGCTGTGTACTGTGGGATCTGTACTGTGGATGATCTGAATGGGCTTTCTCCTGAAGTATGATCTTGGAATATAAAGGAAGGAACAAGAGTGGCAGCCCTGAGGCTGGGAGGGGATTCAGCCACTGTAGGACCCACCTGAGGAGCAGGCATGATGGCCATGAGAAGCCCACACCCTGGCTGCTTGGAGGTAAGCACATGGCATGATTCTGTACCTACAGAAAGCCCTCAGAGCTGGGCCTTTACCTCATGTCCCCTCTCACAGCCAGCAGCTGAGCAGCAGCACTTCCATCCTCATCTGAGCCTGAACTCTCACTCACCCCACAAGTCTGAGGTGAACCTACAGCCAGAGGAGAGCCTCCCCTCCCTCCCCCCTGGCACTCAGAGCTGAGCTTGGCTCGCTGCCTGCAGCCTTCTCCCCCTGTGAGAGGCAGATGTGCATTTGCTCCTGATGGCCAAACGAGACAGGCAAGGGGACTCGGCACTGAGGAGCTGCACAGAGCCCCAGGAGACCCAAGTGCTATTTCTGACTCAGGCACTTTGTACTGAGTGATTTCAGGTGAATCCCAGACCCACTGYGGGCCTCTGCCTCTCAAAATGGCACTGGTAATAGCTTTCAGTCTCCCAGGAGCACGGAGCAGAGCTGAATGTCAGGAGAAGCTGACAGCAGTGCCCTACGCCAGGGCTGCCGCTTGCAGCTTCCCCAGCTCCTGCCCCTGCTGCTCTGAGCCTCCCAAACACCCCCATCCTTTGGTACTCACATGAGGAAATCACTTATCAGCCACTTCACTGCAGCTACAAAGGCATAAATTGGCTGGAGAACAAAAGAARAAATGAGAAATATCATAAGGACCTGGCCAGGGAATTTATAAKTGTTATGCAGCACCCCACATTTTAGACCAAGACCCTCCACTGATCAGAGCTCTTGAAGACAGGCTGGAAATTCAAGGTCTGGGCATCACTGGAAAATGTTCAAAATACATCAAAAGCCAGCAGAGCTGCCCTGCTACTAATAATACCTCCTCACCCCCTCCCATCAGGGTCAGGGAGTTTATCAGGAATGTGTGAAGGACTTTGAAGATGTAATTGCTTGATGATTTCTCTCCAGTGTGGATGACCTTCAGAGCTCAGAGCAGGAGAGAAGAGAAACACAGCTAAATGGGACACCACCAGTTTAAGGATGCTTTTGTGCTCTGAGAGCAAGTGGTGTTTCTGGGACAAGTGACAGCACTGCCCAGGATTTAGTATTATCTGCCATTGATTGATTATGCTTAACTGTGCTTTCATCCAGCTTTTCCTCAAGATGGCACAACTTCTATCATCTTCCTGCTTTTCAGCTGCAAATTGGAAATCCAGCATTATCCCAGGGACAATTCATCTGCAGAGGATACTGCTGCTTCTTTTCTCTGTGGTAACCACGTCTAATTCTCATCTCCCCCTCTCATAATYATGCCCATGTCCTCAAACCCAAACCAGATGCAGTAGTCAGGGGATGCAGGATAATGTTCCATTACTGATGACTTCTCCTCAGCCAAAGTAAGTCAGCAAATAGTAAAATGTAGAGATGGTTGGCAATTTGACTGATTTTTATATCTGTGTATAAAAACCTGAATTTTCTTGATTTTTTTTTTCCTTTTTAAGGGTTTTGTTAAGAGGGGAAGGTGAGAGATAGAGGCTGAATGTTCACCTTTTTATTCTCTTCCTAATTCACCTCATTTTTGGCAGCTCATGGTTTGTGACATCTCTTTCAGTGATCAGAACTGGAGGGTATAATCAAGCAAATATTTCCACTCCAATCACCATTTGTTATCTAGCCAGCTTAAGTATAGCCATTGCAAACCAGGCATTGTTARAWGTGTTATTGTTRAGAATGTTGATAAAAGGTAATATTYTGTTGAAAATTCTTTCACTGGAAAAAAATGTGATGCTGTAAGGAATACTTCCTGCACTCCTTCCAGTGTCACAGGATTATAACAATAATGAACACATCCCTGTTTGTGTCAAGCAGTTTGAAGTGGCCTAAGYRTTGAGTAATTTGTTCTGCCTGTTTGAGGCAAGGTTAGGGAGGTGGAGTGGGATTAGAGTATGAGTTTGTATCAGCCTTAAGAGAGGCTGCATTTGGGTACTGGTGAAACCCTTCACTCTTGTTTGTTCCCTGGGCTAGCAGCACTCTCACTCTCTCTCCTGCTCCAAGCTCACTCATCCTTCCCCAGGGACTGGCAGTTTTCCCCAGATGCTCTGCTCCCTGACACTGCAACTCTTCTTCTTGAGCTGAGTAAAACCATGCCCTGTAAAGGCATTTCTGTTCATTTCAGGTGCTGGCTGATTCCTTGGCTTTCAGGAGAACCTGCCATAGTCTCTCTCGCTCCTGTCCTTTCCCTGGCCCTTCCAGCTTTCAGTGGGATCCTACATGGCAAGAGAGAAACCAACATCAGTGGCCACCACTGCGTCAGGGATCTGCCTGAGGTGAGTTTGGACAGTGCCATCACCTGAAAGCAACCCTCTCCTGCAGTGTTTTGGGGATGGGCAGCAGGGGGAAGGCCAGCCCAGGGAGGCTGCAAGGTCACAGATACTCACGCTGAGCAGGGGCCGGGCGCCGCTGTGGTGGTGGTAGGGCACCTTGCACATTGCCTGRTAGTCATACATGGTCACTCTGCAAGCAAAGCACAACAAGCAAGCACTCAGCAGCAAGTGATGAAGCCACCCATGGGACAGCCATATCAGCTTTTCCTCAAAAAATGTCATGTATGAACTGTTTCCTGGAGTCACTAAAGCAGTGACCTGCTCACACGTGACGGTGCTGTTTGGCCAGTGCTGGATCTTGCAGAGCAAGAAACACAGGCTCTGGATGAATGGAACTGGGTCAGTACAGGAGGAAATATGTGCCTAATTTCACAGTGAGTAAAGCAGGCTATGAAGCAGAGGAATTGTAATTGTAGCTACCTCAGGTYCCCCTAGTTCCTGTGTTCAAGCCTCTGGAACTCTGGACTCTCTTTTGACATTAGCTGAGGGACTGGAGTGAGATGAACAGAGGTATTTTTAAGAGAGAGCAATGTGGTCAGCCAGCTGCAATGCTGCATCTGTGGGGCTCTCAGACAACCTCTCCCCAGAAGGGCTGAAGCACTTCTGTACCCAAAATGCCAAGAAATATTTCACACAACATCTTGCCCTGGAAAAGACAGAGAAGCAGCTGCTGTCTGGCCCCACAAGAATTGGAAGTTTCTGTGTTTTGCAGCAGGTGGAAGAGCAAGAGATGAGGAGAAACAGTGTGTGTGCTGATGCTGGCTGAGCAAGTCAGCAGAGGGGGCAGGYAGCTAAAGGAGCTCTTGTGTCTGAGTAAGAGAGTCACATGCATCATCAGCATGTGCATTTTCCCTGCTCAAGTGCTTCTGAGAGGGACCAACATGCTCTGACCCACACACAGTGAGGAACAAGAAGTGCTGAGTGGAGATCCCCCACTTACCGCCTGAACATGCCCATGTTTAGCAGCTGGGTCATCACTGAGCCATCCACTGCACCAAAAAATTTTCCAGTCTGCAGGCACAGAAAGGGAAAAACAGAAAAAGCTGTAAATTTTCCAAATGTTGGATGGCTCCAGCTGATCTGGTTTGTGGAGGCCTGCTGTAGTCAGCGAGGATTTTTGTGAGGAGGCAATGCTGAGCTTTGTCCTTTGGCTGCCTGTGGAAGGCTTGAGGGAGGACATCCCCCATCACCAGCTGGGCATCCTGCACCATTCCTGCCACACTTGGAAATGMTTTAGCCCACGTAAGTCCCTGCAGCTCGTGTCAGAAACAGGCAGACTCTCAAGCTGCAGAGACCCAGGCATGCTGAGTCACTGGGCTCTCCTGTGGGTTCTGGGGAATCCATGTTCTCTGGAATGTCTGAGTCTTCCATGTGAGCCTCTCTGCTGCCCATGGCCACAGTGGTTTTGGGAACCTCTGCTCTCCTGCTGCCCCAGGTGAACTGGCCCACCACCCACGAGTGTGATGTACTGATTTATTCAGGTAGCAAATGCAATTTCACAACTCATTGCTGTGTGAGTTCTGACAGGCAGCAACCCAAACAACACAACACAACCCCTCCATCCCTGCAGCACATACTGAGCACTGGCATAGCTAGAACCAAGTTGCATTTGGGGGTTAACAACCCCCCAGTCCTGCCTGCATGCCTGAACTGAAGGTGGAGCTTGTGATCCTCTGGTTCCACGTGTGCCTTGGAGTCAAGAACCTCAAATATGGACCCAATCTCAAACCTGGTAACTGCTGCTTTAAAAATATCCTCAAACAAACAGTTCTGGCCTTCCTGATTACTAAACCATGACAAAGCTATCACAAAAATGCTTCAGACCTGTCAAGTCCACGGCTTTCTTCACAGGCAAGTAAATGAAACGTTTGTAAATAATGAAAGTGCAGATATGAGCTGTCCACTGTCTGTTTTGCTGGCTCCTGGGTGCTGACAGAGTAAATRGCTCCCATGTGCATTCATGTTTTGCTTTCCCACTGATAGGCTAGCAGTCATTTGGCATGTATTAGCAGATGACAGATGACTTCATTTATTTGAGTGGGACATTTCCACAAAAAAAAAGCCTGAACCCTTGGGCAGATTGACCTAAGATCACATGGYAATCATCTAACAGTAGTGTTACATGGTTATGAGCCTCTTCCCAAAAGGTTTTAGAAGTCATTTCACTGTATAAATTGATACATTTCATCAACTCCCCTTYGAGCATTTAGGCTGTAATCATCTCAGACAGTCAAATGTGCCTTTGCACTAACTTTTTTCACCTCYCTGCCTCTTTCAGTCTGATTGGGATGATGATGCCAGCTGCTTCCATTGCACACCAGCCTGCAGGCCCAGCAGTGAGATTGAACACAGAAGTGGGGCAAGGAGAGGGGGCCACTGCAAGGCTGTAAATGAGCCCATCTGTCAAGAGATGCTGATGTCTGGCTGAATTTCTCCATATATAATTTGTACAGGTATAAGAATATATATAAGAATATATAATATATATAAGAATATATTTAAGGATATAGATAATACATTTATACATATTTAAGAATATAGATAAGAATACATTTATATATATTTAATACATTTATACATATTTAAAAAATATATTTAAGAATATATATATAAGAATACATTTTAATATATTTAATACATTTACATATACTTAAGAATATATATAAGAATATATATTTAAGAATATATATATATAAGAATATATTTGTATAAGAATGAGGAACTATTAGTGCAAGTGAGAGTAAGGCTCTGAGCTCTGGTGGCATCTTGGCCTTTTGGCTGCCTCGTGCACCCTGCCCCTGGAGGCCCCACCTGGGCAGAGCTTGCAGACATCCTCWGCAAAATGCCTCAGGCAGAAGGCAGCAGTCCTAGAAAATGAGGTTTAGGGAGAGAGAGAACATCTGGATGCAGCCAAGGGAGCTCAAGAGCTGTGATCCACAGCTGTGCCTGTGACTGGCAGTGAGAGGCAGCTGAAAACTCGGGTGGCTGTGGGGCCACGGCTGCAAACGTGGCAGAGAACACAGAGCAGCCCTGCCTGCAGCACAGCCTGACCCTGCCACTTATTTCCCTTCCTCCAGGAGCATCTGGTCCTCACTCACTCCCTTCTCCTGGCTGTTTTAACTCTTTGCTCTCTCTGGGATGAGACTGCATGGGGAGATTAGCTCGAATTAAGAGATTACCCGTTCTTCCCCAAGTAATCCTGCAGGGAGCTTCCAACTTGTCACTCATTAAAATCCCCATTTTCCATGGTGGTTTCCATCTGCCAGAAAGCTTCCTRCTGCCTTCATACAGAGGTGATTAGAGCCAATCCCTCACCCTGATCCCCCACCCCAAGGGCAGAGGAGAGCAGAGCCTGAGCCACACTGTTCTCACCCTCTTCCTGTGGGAAGCTGCTCTGATTTCCAGTGTGGTCACCCAGGGAAGGARGTGCAGCCAAAATACCCACAAGAATCCAGGTACAGGATTTTTTTTTTTTTGGGCATTATGTTAATGGATGCCTCGAGGAAAGACTAAAGGATGGGGCAGGGAAGGCCACACAGCAGYAAGTGATCCCATGCTGCAACATCCAGGTAGCAAAGCTAGGAAAGCCAGGAYATTGATTTAGTGCTGCTGTCTTGAATTCCCTGTAGGGTTTAACAGTGTGGAGACTCGTGGTGCCACCAGGAAATAAAAACAGTAACTGGACAGGATAAAGAAATCAGAAAAAAAAGCAGTGGTGAACTCTCTGAGGTCAGGAAAGGTAAAAGCTGGAGGAGGACAGCTCTGATGCTTGCCAAAATGCCTGATCTTGGAGGCATGTGGATAATGTTTATAATTTATCCAAATCCACTATAATGCCATGTTTCTGCTGGTCAGATCTTTCAGWGATGAGCTTTGGGAAAATCCTTTTTCCATAGGCTGCAGGAAAAAGTACAGAAGCAGAACCTGGGAGGGCAGTGCTGAGGACACGCAGGTGACACGGTGAGACACGAATTTTAAAGGAGTAAAGATTCTTAAAGAAGTTAAAATTGTAGTTGACAATAGATTTGCTGATATGGCTGAAATGAATGGATGAGCTTTGCTGAAATCAGTTAAAAGTTAGAGGAGAATTAGAAGAAGCTGGATCTGAGATAAACTGTCCTGGATCTACTCACTCATTGCATATCAGCTTTGTGTTTGTGTAGCTGTGTTTTCAGTGGAAAACAGGGAACTGATCAGTGAAATCCCAGGAACAGAAGACAATTGCAAACCTCCTGTTTCCAGAAGCATGGAATTAGCCCTGGAAAACAGGAACCCAGGGGGTTTTCAAGGATTCATCAGTCACATCTGCTTTGAAAGGGTTGGAAGTTCAGACAAGGAAGACTCATTTTACTTCCTCCTTTAGGTGACCACTCCTCATAAAAAGACCACCAACTCATTTCAGGGAACAAACTACCTATGCTTAATGGCCTTTTTGTTAATTAGCATAGGAAGCGGAGAAGAGGAGGTGACAGGGGTATGAATATGCATTTCTATTTTCTGTATTCAATACTTTTGTAAATAAAAGGCCCTGTAATTATCTGTGATCTTTGCAGTGTGGATTAGGGAGCT
>CADDXX010000412.1:240396-259317 GCA_902810485.1 Alauda arvensis | reverse complement strand
CTTTCCTTTTTTTATTTTTTTGGGTGCTGTACTGCAAAATGTGTGCCTGTTGTATTTGTTTACTGCCTGCCAAGCAAGCCCTGCAGGCAATACATCACTACTCATTGTCTTGTGGTGTTCTGAAGATGTGAGCAGCCAGCTGATGATAGAGAATTCATGCTCCTGATGAGGCAAGAGAGAGTGSTTGTTTTCCTGGCTTTTGAAGGGAAGAGAGACTTCCCCTTTTAGCCACACAGGGAAGGAGCAGCAGGTGCAGGGCCAGAGCCTGGGACCTCTTGGCTCTCAGTGCTATTGAGCCCTAGAGGCTGTACCAGTCTGCTGGCTAAGCTGCCAGCATTTTGGAAACCAGCTGTGAGTTCTGCAAAATGGCCCCTAGGGTCTCGTGCTGGGCACCCACAAAATTAGGAATGTGCAGACTGTGGCCTCCTGCCAAAACTGTGGTTTAATATTTAATTCTGACCAGATAAAAAACAGCCTTATTTATTACAACATCCTCATTGTTGGCTAGAGTATCATGTGTCCTTTGCACTGAGTATGGCACAGGGTGCAGTGAAAAAAAGAAACAGTGTTTGGTTGGGTAAGCAAAGGCAGTGCTGTGCTGCATCCATACATCCATGGCTGAGTGAAGGTTGGGCAAGTGTAAGTAAGGTCACACTTAAGTCCTTGGCTTTGCAAGCCTATTTTATCATATGGCAATTTTTGTCTTCTTTTAATGAAAATGACAATTTCCTTGTTATATTTTTATGAATGGGAAGAGACTGTCTATTATTTCTATACTGCGATGCCCCACAGGAAGGACTGAGACTTAAATTTACAGCAAAACCACACCAGTCAGAACTTCTTGACTGGCTGCAAGAAGAGGCTGTTACTTGGTGCACATGCCCTGCTACCATGCTCCTCCTCAGGGAGGCTGGGAAGATTCCTTCCCCATGAACCAAGGGACAAAAAAGCAAGACCTCAATTTCAATGGGATGTCAACTTTGCCATAAAGGTGTCTGTGCTGTGGCTGCCAGCCCTGGAGAAAACGAAAGTCACATCAGATTTGCAGACCTTCCTCAGSCTCGGCAGCATGAGGCTGTGATCTGTGTGCTAACCCACACATCCAAAGATCCTGGCTGGAGCTCTGGCCTGGGAGAGCTGTCACCAYAKCTTGTMGAGCTATGGGCAATGTTCCCAGCYTGYAAAAAGCACAAATATGTCCCAGAGGTCCRCAGGCACCCCTGGAGCTGAAGGCTCAGATCCCATGCAGTTTGTGTGCACTTTGCAGGGCTGCCCCTCTCAGATGCTCTGGGAAGGTGATGGGGRGTGCTGGGGCAGCAGAACAGCTCCAGGCTCTTGCAGGAGCACCAGGAACCTTGTGCCACAGTGGCAACCAAGTGAGGCAGATCTCTGCAACTCAGTAGGGCAGGAAAAGGTCTCCTTCAGAGTCCAGTACAGATGCATTGTGTGGGAATGATGTCAGCCTTGCCTCAGGAGGTTTGCCAGGAGCTGTGTGCATGCTGGGTCGCTGATCCCCTCATGAGAAGAGCTGAGAGGATTTTTTACTGCCAGCATCTTGTGCTCTGCCCCACCCCTGTGCAGGCATGGATGGTCCCTGCCCCTCTGCACATGCCCAGGGCACAGCCTCCTGAGACCCTAGTTAAGTTCTTCCATTTTTCCAGTGTTTTCTACATCCTCTGTCTCCCGCTGCCAAAGTGACAAGCCACTACCCCTGCAGCTCATTCTGGGAGCCTGGCACCCAGGGAAGCACAGGAACRAGTGAGTGAGGAAAAGGGGGAGCAGCCTTGGTGGCAGCAGTTCTGCACCACGCTGGCTTCTCCACCAGAAGAAAGAGGAACAAGAGTGAAGCATAAGGAAGGCCASTGAGCTCAAGGGCCCAGTGTATTTCAAAATGCAGGCAATCAAAAAAGCAAACCCAGTTTTTGGGCTAATGCAGAAATGAATGATGGGAAACAATAAGTGGGGGGCATTTTGTGAGCAAGGGATCACTCAGGCTTGCAAAAGCTTGTCTCCTTTTTGGAATGAGAAACCACAAGCAGAAAGGGTCATGGCTGAAGTGCCTTGACCCCCATAAGATGTACCAGGGGTCTCCTGGCATTGATCTGGAAGCCCCTTGATTWGGCAGTCTGGTCATGCTGTTTAACAGACATCTGGCCTAGTGCTCCAGGGACAGAGCTTATATTGATTAAAAACTTACATTTTCCTATCTTGCTGCTAAATTGATGCACCTCCATCTACCACTCTGTGCATGTAAATGTATCTCTCATCTCAGACAGGCTGGCACCTTCCCTCTTAAATATCTGCTGCATCCTTTGACTCTAAGTAGGAGACCCAGGGAAGGTACTGGGCCATGTTAAAATTTTTGAGCCCTCAGAAAATCCTTCACAAAGGTGGCCCTATGCACACCTTCCTTCTTGAACACCACCCCAGTAAAAACAAGGAAGAGAATACTTTGGGACCAAGAGCACCATCCAGTCAAGAAGTGCACCTGTGAGTGCAGTAGTGATGGGAATGAGGACCAGAGCACCAGGGTTCTCCCACCAAGCTGTCTTCTCTGCCTGCAACCTTTTCCTGGTTGTACCACCCACCCACACCCCCGGGGTAGGCTTGCCAGGAAGGGGGGAGCAGCATTTGAAATGCCAGCGAGCTGGAGATGCTCGTGGGGTGTAGAGGAGGCACTGGGAGCAGCAGTGTGCCTCCCTCAGACCTGCCAGGGCAGGARTGGCTGCGGTCCTTCTGTCAAGGGACTGAGCGAAAGGATTAAGGGCCTGAGCTACCACTGACCATGGGATTAACCCCTGCAGGAAATTAAAGTTGTAGGGAAGGCTCTTCCYTCCACAGCCGAGAGAATGAGAAAAACTGGGATCTGGATTAGAACTGGCAGGGCTGGTGACAAGCCACCACCCACAGCCAACTGTTCCCGGCTGGATCAGAAAATGTTATCTCAACCTTCATGAAGAACCCCCCTCCACATCTCACTTGGTTACCGATTTTTGCCAACAGTGTGAGAAGAACAAAAACATCACCCTGTGGCAAGAAAGAGAGGAGGAAACTGGGTAGTCAGCTCACGTGTCCCTCCTCTGAGCCCCTCTCCCACTCCCTCACCCGCTTCCCTTCTCAGCTGCCTCCGCTCTGCAGGAAGCACGCACGTGGTCTGGCGCGTTCCGTGGGACTTGGAGAAGATGCTGGCACACACATGGCTGGATTTCTTCCTGTCAACTGCCCCCTCAGCTCTCCTCCTGCTGCTGCTCTGGGCCTTCTCCATATGCCGCACTCTGACTGTGCTGGGACTTTCCTGTYACTCCTGGCTGGATATCCCGCTCTCTCCACCTGCTTCCACAGCTTCCCCAGGAATTCCACATCTCCACAGCAATCTGGGTCTTTCCCAGCAGTGCTACCCTCCCTGTCTCCCCTTCCCATGCTCTGTATTTCTCAGAGGATTTGCTGAGGCTTTATATCCTTGGAATTTCCAGCTCCTCCAGAATTTCCCAGTCTCATTATTGTGCATTGGTCAGGGAGGCTTGGGATGCAAATAGTGTTTTCTGCTTAAGGAAATGAGGAATCAAGAAAACTGGCTTCTCTCCTGGTTTTGCCCCAGGCCTGTCAGGAAACTTTGGGAAAACCTGGCCAAAAATCCTTTATTCTGTGTAACTTTGATAAGGCCTACAAACACTCTCTGCAGGACAGGAGAGCATTTACAAGCCCAAGCACAAACGCTGCACTTGACAGCTTTGAAAATCCTGAGTGAGTGGGGAACTGCTGTGGACTAATGATGAAGTATCAAAAGCAAGGCAGCTGAAATTTCAGCCAGCCAAAATCAGCAGCCAGTTTTACCTGCATCATAGTTTACCCCTCCATACAATGAGGATAAAGTTGATCTTTCTTGGAGGGTCCTGGGAAGGAAACATTTTTTTACCATCAACACATTTGCATTTCAGAGGTGCCTACATTGCCAATCTAAAAATCAGAAGCTTTTTGACTTTTTCACATCACAGAGAAAAGGGTGAGGTTTCTATTCACACCAGGCCAGGAATGTGGCAGAGTCCCTCACAAGACCAAGAGGGTTTTACACWTTTTCTATCTGCCTTACAGCTTTCTGTATGAGGTGTTTTCCTCAGCTGTGATTGATCACTGCAAGTCAGGGGGCACTATTTCCTCTGCAGCTGGGTTTCTYGTATGAATTTAAAATGTGCCTTCCATTGATTGTGACAGCCCAACACTAATGAATCTTGAACACATGTGTTAATAAATCAGCAAGTGCTGCCAGGGAAGCCCCCAGCTCTTTAGCTTGGAAGCTCACTGGGGCAGTGACGCACACTGGRTGTTTCTGCAGCACTGCTGAGCTTCTCTGCCACCTCTGAGTGCTTCTGCATTCCAAAGATCCCACAAAGAGGGGCTGCCACTGACACAGTGTGGCCTCTTGGGATGGATTAATTTGCACAGCTAACAGTCCTGTTGGGGGGCCAAGAATGGGGGAGGTCTCCATGCCATCTAAAGCCACTTGTGGTGTGGTGGTCAGATTATGAGACACAGATGATGYGTGTCTGCTGCCACTTGCCCTGCCAAGGGCASATGAGGGGACATGCACAGAACAACATGCTTTAGTCACTAAATGCTGGGGTACCACTGTCCCCCTCCACTCTGGGGTGATAGCAATAAAACATGAATCCTAAAAGCAACAAGGAAAGGGGAAGGAAAGAAGATAATCTCCTTAAAGCGTCCTCCATGCCCTCTCTCACGCTGCTGCTTTTCTGATAAAGGCTAAAGCAATTCAGCATTGGAAAGGGGAAAGGGACTTTGCCATCAAGGAGAGTGTGGGGGAGGGMTGAAAGTCTGTGCATACTTTCTGATAATTTATTGCTGGCATCTGTTGCAGTCTCTGCTACCTACCCTTCTGCAATATAGGTCACCCACATGCCCTGCCAGTGCTCATAAGCCAGGCTGTTAACGGAGTCTGATCCCCCAGCCATGATCCAAGGGACTTGCAGAGATAATCAGAGACAGAGGTTGCTGGGCTCTGCTCCTGACACTGTCTCATCCTAGTGACACAGTCACCTGTGTCTCCAGCCTCAGTGCTGTTGGAATGGGAGAGATTTATCCACCCACCCAGAGCAGAAGCACTGCTGGCTCTTAGCTCAGCCTTCCTTCTGGGGGTCACTGAACACAAAATACCACCACCTTACAGCTGTGGTAAGAGCCATTCCTAGCTGTAAAGCATTAAAGCCTGAACATGGCAAGCTTTGGCTAGAAGGTGACACAGAACTGGAAGGAGTTACTAAGCCAGTGTGTGGATCCAGTAAACTGAAACCTTCCCTGCTCTCCAGCATGCTCCTTGGGACCCTCCCCACAAAAGCTATGGCTTTGGAGTGATCCTGCAAACATTTCTGGTGTCTGGGCACAGAGGAGCAGGCACAAGGCAAGAATAGTGCCTGCTGGAGTTTTTAGGTCCTGGCAAGTGCTGCAGAGTTGTTACAATCCCCTCTGCATCCCCCCCTTCTTTCCCTCCCCTGCCCCCAGCAGTAAGGTTTGCTGTTCAATCTAATTAGGGGAATCCTCATTAGAGAGTCCTCTGGAGTCTGACAGCARGCCAAATGTCCAAGTGGCACTTCAGCTCGGTGTATTTTTGGCCACTGGAGCCCATGGGCCAGAAACGGATGACTTCATTTTGTTGCTTTGAGCTGAAACTAAAAAAGTTGTCTTTTACTGTCCTATTTGAAACAGTCWTAGGAAAAGGCCAACACCAGCCCCACAGGCACCCCTGTTTTCTCCAGAATGTGGAAAGACATTCAGCTCCAAGCACGTGGAAGAAAGCTSTGGCCACTGTGCCCCATGGATCACAGGGCATTCAGCTGACATGCTGCTCAAGGCAGGAGGAACCATCTAGAAAGCCCGTGAGAAAGACTAATCTAGGGTTTGTGGTGACTTCAGAGCATTCAGAGCTCCAGATCTGTGCTGACCAGCCTGGAGCCCCCAAACCTGGGCAATGCCAGGCAAGCTCAGAACAGATGGCAGGGTGCCTCTCTTGTTGAGTTGGGGGCATTTAGGGAGCACTCCGAGGTCTGGCAGAGTGCTTGCTGCTGGAAAATCCCTGGCTGCCAGGCTGAGAGCAGCCAGACACAGCTGSTGCTGCTCTGGGGAGGCTGGAGGTGTGGCCAGGTGCTATTTGCCCCAAAATGACACGTACCCAGTGCTGCACTGCCAGTGAGTGCAGTTGGCCTGGTGCTCTGCAGAGCAGAAGGCAYCTCTTGGGCCACAAGAAAACTGCTAATTAAGTCAGAATTCAAGACAAGTCGGAGGAAACCTTTAAAAAAGAAACTCTTAAAAATCCTGTCTGCCTGCTTGCTCTCTGCTGACTGTGGAACATTAATCACTAAGGGTATAATGTTCTTATGGGCAGTAGATGCGTAGGAGAAACTTTTTTTTTTTCCTGGAATCTTTGGAATTGAAATTTCTCCATGAACATATTTCTTCAAGGTATAAATGCAGAAGCTCATTGACCCTCACCTTTCAGCAGCCAAGAACCTCTATGTATTCCAAATCTACTTCTCTGCCACCTGGGCATAGGGCATGCTTGGAGAAGCAGGCAGCTTTGTGGGAGACATGGAGATTAATAAATGTGGCTTCCAGAAGAGTCCCCRGCACACGTGCAAGCCCAGCTCTGTGCACACACTTGTAAATGTAAGCTAGGTTGGTGGCTCTKTGCATTTGTACATGAAGGTAGCTGCTTTGAAGCCTTGGAAACACGTGTATGAGTGCACACAGGGTGGCTGCTATCTATGGAGTGGGGAGTGTGGCATATATGTGACATGCTTTAAAATAATCTCGGGTTTATCAAGGCCCCTCCATCTCAGTGCATGTTGCAGTGCAGGAGACAGCATTAAAGCCTGAACAGGTGTTAATCACTATGCACTGTAATAAATTCTAAACATAGGGAAAAGGCTTATTTATACATGGCTGCTCCTCCCACCCTGYGCTCCCTGCTCGAGCCTCGGTGCTGCCTGAGGGAAAGAGGCGCCCGTGAGGTACCAGAAATGAGTGCCAGAGCTGGACTTGCCCTGCCAGAGAGGAGCTGGGGGTGCATGGCCTGACCCTGTCCCCCTCCTCAGGGGGCCCTCAGCCCCCATCACTGCCTGGGGACAGTGGGGATGAATGGCACAGAGCACGGTGGGAGAGACACCAGTGCATGGCCTGAGTGGGAGCCTGGGCTGAGGGGACACTGCAGAGGGAAACTGAGTCACAAAGCACCCAAGGAAGCTGRGTTTGGGGTGTTTYTTTGTTGTTTTTTTTTWWAATTGCTTAGCCCCCCTAACTGGAASCAAGCCAGCTGATACAGATGGGGTGTTACAAAACAGAGCCAAAAGGCAAGAGCACAAGGAACAGAGCTATCTATAACCCTGACAAAGTTAGATGGAGTGAAGGTGGGGAAGAGGGGAAGGCAGAGCATGGCAGGCGGCTGCCCCTSATGCTGAGAGCAAGGACGTGATCATTTGGCAGCGGGATTTGGAGCTGATCGACTGGCGCTATCCAGCAGGCAGATAAGGCTCTGTGGCTGTCAGCTTAACTCTGCCGTTTATTCCAGTGCTGGAGGGAGTTAAATAGAGCACACGGAAAGCCTGCTGCTGGGGAGTGAAAGTCAAGCAGGGAGAGGGAAGGAAGAGGCTGTAATTGGGCAGTGTCCGGGGACTCGGGTGGAAGTGGCTGCAGGCAGAACCCCTCCAGGTAAGTGCCTGCAGCTTTTCATCSTCCTTTTCCGTACGGACAGGCGGGGACAGGAGACTTCGGGGGTGGCATTTGGGATGGAGACGTTTCTATGGGGGAGGCTGAAAGTCTCCTCGGGCAGGTCGAGCGCAGGTACTAAATGGGGACAGCTATTTGTTGCAGCTTCTCCTTCRGTGGGGACTGCAGGGAAAGGGCTCCAGCTCACTTTGGGGAGCGGGGGGCTGCAGCGGATGAAGGTTAAAGGGGTTTCTGTACCAKGAGAGCTATTTGGTGCATTGGCATTTAGGTAAACGATCTAAAGTAGGCTTGCAAATGTGCTGGTCTCGGCACTGAACCTGCTCATAATTCTCATCAAGATGCTAATTTTAATATTTCCTAGTGGTTTCCATATCAAATCAATCAGTCTGAGAGCCTGGGGGAAGGCAGGCACCTGGCACGTGTGTGGGGAGAGTGTCCTGGTGGCAGCACAGCAGCCAGCTAGAACAGCCACCGGGGATGTCAGAGCCCCTCCGAGGGGATGGAGAGCGGCTGATTTGTGTACTCTGCCTGAAACGTGTCCATCTAACTGCTGCTGTGGCTGGGGGTGGCACGTCACAGAGTATGCAGGGGGACACAAGGCTTTGTGGTGTTTKCATTTTTCCTGCCTCCCTGCATCCAAAAGGGAAGCGGGAGGGAAGTTGAAACCTGTTGTCAGTCACTTATTGTCAGGGGAGAGTTTATGGTCTTTGGATTTCTAATTAGACTGAGGATTTTTCCTTCTACTAATTAAGATGCAATTCCTCTCTTTCCAACACTCCCACTCAGTCTCCCCCGCCTCAGGTCCTTCCTTCTCCTTCTCCTCCGAGGCTCGCTCTTCAGCTCCTGCAGTTGCTGCAGTGGGAAATCCCCGAGCTGGAGCTGYGCTGCTCTAGCCACCACATCCATTTTACCTTAAAGCAGACAGGAAGTGCTGGTAGGGAATACGGCATGGGGGGTGTGGTGGAGCTGGGGGGAGGAGGAGGAGGGGGAGAGAGGCAGCTTGGCAGCCGCTGGTGCCCACATCCGAGCGAGCCCGAGCCGTGCGTCAGGCACAGGATGCACAGGTGGCACCAGCCTGCGTGGAGGTGACAGCAATGAGCCCGAGATGCTGCCCTGGCACGGTCACCTTRGCAATTCATCAGCTTAACCTTGAGCGTGAGGCTAATGGAGCCACCACAAACTTGTCTSTGGCACTTAGGTGAATCAGGTTTGATTTCTGCACCGTGAGGTTCCAAATGAATTAATGTTGTGCCTTCAGCACACTGCACCTCCTGAAATACCCTCCACTCCAAAACAGAACCGATGCCTGAAAGGCAAAACACTGCCTGGGGAGGGGGAAGGACAGCACTGAGCCCAGCCCCGTGTGCTGCACGCAGGGAAGTGAATCTCATCCTGTGTGTTGTGCTTTCCCTCYCCAGGACCTGGCAGGCAGGCTGCAAGGTCACTGCTTGTCCCYCTGGGGCCGTGTGCCAGGCTGGCTGGTGGATGTGAAGACACGCTGGACAAGACCACGATGCTGCCTACAAGTGCTGGCCACCGGTGGAGGAGCAGGTCCCTCATGAGGTGGCAGGAGGCTTGTCGTAAGTAATGCCTGCTCAGGTACCAGCTACAGTATTCCTGCTTGTCAAGGGAGTGGGAAGAAAATAGGTCACAGCAGGGTTAAGAACAGGGGAGAGGGACAGCTAAGAATGGAGATGTTTGAACTAATTCCTGATTCCTTTAGAGGCCAGGCTAGCTGGGAGGGAGAGTGATATTCTAAAGCTGAAGATGGGCTTAAAGTGGGACAGCAAGTGATGATTGCTTCTGAATTCCAGTGGGCCTGGCAGGTGAGAAACAGCACGACATACACATGGCACAAAGATCCWCCCTGAACATTTCTCAGATCAGTGTCCTGTGAGCTGCAGACTCCTCTCTGTGCTKGGGGTTTATACACAGGCTGCTGAGCAAGGCTCCCAGCTCTTCACAGCAAAAGTCATAACAGATTTTAGAAGGAAATGCAGGATGTGAAGGCAGAATTCTCCTACTGGGCACTGCCACATGTAGTGAAAATCAAGGAGCAAATAARGAAGCTCTCTTTCAAATTAAATTGTAAATGTTCAGCCTGTGCATATTCCCAGTGGGCTGGGGCAGCTGCTGTGGTACCCCTGAATGCAGAGCAGGCACTGCTAGGGTGCTGTGGGGCTTCTGGGAATTTATCTGCATCTCACAGAAGCACCTGGGGACCACAGCAGAGTAAGGGGGACACTTGGAGAGTRTCCCTCACTACTGCATGCCTRGGCACCAAGTAGGTCTGTGGTTYCCCTTGTTCCAGTCCTCCCAGTCACRTTTGGAGCTGCAGCTGTAAGAAGCTGATGGAATTTATTTCCTTCTCCAGAAAACAAACATCTCTGTAATCTATCCTCACAGACTAGACTGTGTAAATTATTTGTAAGGAATGYTACTGAGTCTTGACTTAATCTGATATACCCAGATCAGCTTTCTGCCACCTACTAGAGTCACCAGACACCCCACAAAGTAACTTGATCTTCCCCAAACACAAAACCACTTATTATCCATCCTTCTGTAGGGCTGGAAGACAGCTTCAAGTTCTGTCTATTGCTTCCCTGCCTCTCTTTCCTGTAGAGCTGCATCTTACCCAAGGCAATGAATTCCCTGGCCTCAGCTCACATCCTCATGGATGCACTTCTTGCAGGGAAATGAAATCTCTTTCCTGTATGATTGGAGTACAATATTTCCAAAAGCATACAGCAATATATGGGTAACAACAAGCCATTTCTGGCATATCCCACATGGCTGCAGAAGCTTGGCACGGATCCATCTGCTGCACAGAACCACAGGCAGCTGCCTGAGGCTGTGCTGCTGCCAGGCACTGCCAGCACACACACACACACACACACACACACTGGTGGAGCCCCACCGCCACGCAGGCATTGTGAGATAAGCCCTGAGCAGAATGCCACCTGGATTGCATTACACATGGGCTGCTCCTGCCTTGCCTGGTGCACAAAGCAGCTGTTATCTCATCAGCACAGCTGCCAATCTATTATTAATACTGGGCTTTTGTTAAGCATCCAGGAAAAGACGGGGGTCACTTGAATGACTCATGGCTCTTTCCCTTCCCTACTCTAGCTCCTATTCTTTTTCATTCTCTCCCTACAACAGGAGTGTGACATATTCTGAACAGAATTAAATWTCAGCCAGCCAGTCAGTACCTGTGTGCTGTAGTCCATAGGCTATGAGCTACTTTCATGGCAATTTCTGCTGTGGGCCCCAGCCTCTGCATGACAAGAAAGCACAGAGSTGCTCTGGGTAAASATCTGTCCTGCATTTCACCATRAGGATCCATAATTCCCCTTAAAAGAGCACATTTATTGGCWTGGCCTGGGCTGATACACACCTGAGATGTCACCTGTAGGACAGTAAAGGATTATTGAAGAATCGTGAAAGACAGATGAAATAAGAGAGAACTGATATATTATCTCTGAACATTTATCCCTTGGTCCTTAATAAASTCATCTAGCTTAGGATTCAAACAGGATAGTTCTCCTTAGACTAGCAGTCCACAAATCTGCCAATTCTCACAGGGATCACTGGGAACACACAACATGCCCTGTGCAGGTGAAAGGGTTGGAGTATGAAGGCACAATGCTGACAGAAGCAAAGTCACTATAAAAATGGGCTGTGGGTCAGATTAAACTCTAGRGTGGCACAAGGGAAGAGAGGAAGAGCATGGCTGACTGCAAAGCTGCTCCAGGCAGAGCTTCTCCACAGCATGGGTCTCCTTTGGCTCCCTCTCCTGTGGCAGTCTCTTCACARTTCCTTTAGGATTAAGAGGTAAAACACCTGCTTGTTGGTTCCTTGAAGAARAGCAGGACAGAAGAACCTGACTGCCATTTCAAGAAGGCAAGACAAGAAATGCATCCCCTTTAGCTACCATTCACCCCTAGAAAGACTTTTACCAACCCAAGTGACTGCCTTCTCTCAGAAGTGAGAAAGAGAGAGGACAGGCATGATGTACAGACAAACCTCCTTCAGTTTTAGTCAAATGCTCAAACTTGTCACCTTAAAAACTGCGAGGGAGCTGAATTTGCTTCCCACATTGAAGAATAGTGGAATTCATTGTGCAATCTCAATTCCACAGAAGKAAGGAAGATGAAGGATGCAAATGTTTTACATAGTCTGCTTAAACATAACTCCTACTCCTCTAATGACAAGAGGCACAAAGCTTGCTTTCTTGTTGATAATGCTTCTTTGTCACAAAAGTGAGAGTTTGAAAAGCCTGGGAAGGCTGGTAACCAGTGCCCTGGTGCCACTGGCAGGATCTGGACCCTGTCTGGAATCCAGAGCAGCTCTAAAAAATGCTGATTTGTGGTTTGTCCAACCTTAACTTTGAGATAGTGTAGGAGAAAGGCTGTGTTAACCCTTTTCTTGGCACTGCTTTTGTCAGTAACCAGTGTACACTTCTTTGCCTTGTTCTATTGTTGTGGGCAATTTTGGACAGATGTGGTTTAAACTGATCTTTCCATGTCTGTTGTCAGGTTTGGTAATTTGTTATTATTGGTAACTGGGTTTGCCCCAGGATTTGCACAGGACTGTAGTCCASAATGTGTCCAAAGTTCTTGCTAAGAACAATTGCTGCATCTGTACCCAGTTACCACCTCTGGGTGGGGGTGGTCACTGGCCACTCAGAGAGAATTTTGGGTTGTTGCTATGGGATTCAGAAACTGTTTTGAGAGCAATGGCAAATACCAGGTGTCCAGTGATTTAGGGACTCCWTGTTACTTTTTARCAGTTGTCTTGGTCATCCCTTTSTAATGTAATGTAATTCATTWAAAAGTGGACACAAGGCCCATATGACACACTGTGAATATGGTAAGCAAACTTCCATTCCCTGATTTAGTCTTAGATCTGAGTCTTATCTACCACAAATATTAGGATTCAAACTGCAGGAGCATGCCTGAAATGTAACTTACTTTCATTTTTCTTAAAAAYATTTTAATAACTTATCTGTTTCTGAAAAATTGGAACTTTTTAATGTACCTGGTCCTTCCTCTCTCTACCCTGACTGTTTAGAAAGAGCTGTCCTTTGTCAGAGGTGACACCTCCCACCACTCTCTGCTCCATTCTCCTCTGACAGGTACCAGTGCTCCAGTATCTGYTGGCAAAGCCCACTGGGATGCACTSCTCTGACTTTGYTGTGAAACAAAGGATATTTACTTGCTTGTTCCTAAAAAAACAGGCTAAGAGGAAAGTCATGCTGTCAGGATGCAGGCCAGCAGTAAAGGAATGTAGCTGTGAGGAAACTCATTACACTGCAGGGCACTGCAGTGAAGAGCCCAGCTGGGAGGGTTGTGTTGTAGTTGGTGGTGGGTGAGGATRGGAAAGCTCTGATCTAATCCATGCCCTCTTTCTTCCCTGCTTTCCACCTTCCAGTGCTTGGCTGCTGGCTCTCACTATGYGCTGCTGAGTCCTTCTTTGCTTGTCCTTCCTCCTGCAAGTGTAACAGTGGCAACCTGGAAGTGGACTGTAGTGGCTTGGGCCTCTCTTCCATCCCCTCAGACATCCCCACAAACACCAGGACCTTCCTCTTTCTCAACAACAAACTCAGCATCCTGCCAGGAGCAGTGTTTTCCAACCTCTCYGCTCTGCAGAGGCTGGATCTATCCAACAACTTCTTGGACCAGCTCCCTCAGAACATCTTCAGCGACCTGGGGAACCTGACGGAGCTCCAGCTGAGGAACAACAGCATCCGGGCCTTGGACAAGGACCTGCTGCAGCACACGGCCCTGCTGCGCCGCCTGGACCTCTCCATCAACGGCCTGGCCCACATCCCCTCGGGCATCTTYGACGACCTGCCCGCTCTGCGCTCCCTGTCCCTCAGGTCCAACCGCCTGCAGAGCCTGGACAGGGTGACCTTCGAGCCTCTGACCAGCCTGCAGCAGCTGCAGGTCGGGGATAACCCCTGGGAGTGCGACTGCAACCTGCGCGACTTCAAGCACTGGATGGAGTGGTTCTCATACCGAGGTGGGTGCTGGCGCCGCGGGGGCAGGGCTGCTCTTCCAGGGAAGGAAGCAAAGGCAGGCAGGGAAGGAACAGGAGCAGGTGCAACTGGCAGGTCAGGCTGACCTGAAGGACAGCTCTCAGCCAAAGAGCATGAGGAGGCTGCTTCAATTTAGTGCCACCTTCATACAGCAACACTGCCAGTCTGTGAGGTCCCCAGCAGCCCTAGATCGCCTGTTTCCTTGTTTTGTTTCTCATCTGAACTATTTCCTATTTTTCTTTTTAACCTAAGTTTAAGATAGAACTTTCCTCAAGTAACATTAACATTTTAGGGTTGTGAATTCACCTCATTGTGCCTAAAGAGAAGAAGTGCTTTTCACACTTGGAAATAACCATCCCATTCTCTTTCTTAAACTGAGAGAATTAGATTTGGCTGTAAAGCATCAGGTTTGCTGCCAAAAAAAGAACCTTAGGAAACAGTGACACTTAGGAAAAACACTGCGACTCATGTTAGAGAACCCAACCTACAGCTCAAATTAACAAGCCAGGCCCCAAGTGAGACTGGCTAGAAAATCACCATTTCAAACTGAGCATTTTGACAAGTTTGCATTTCCAGATTTTCCTTGAAACACAGCAGACTAGGAAGGTACATGTCACTTATCAGGAATGTGATGGGGTGACATGCTTTCAGGAGCTGCAGCTCAAAGAGAGATGGCACATTTTCCAGGAGTGAGGATGGAAGGCCTGACCTTCTGTTTCTGGAGCCAATGAGTAGGAAAGGGTCTCAAATCATGCGGATAGCAACAGTCAGCTGTCACATCCCTGCTGATCACAGCCATGCTGCAAGGAGATTATCTCTGCCTGTGGCTACACTGCAGTCTGAAATATGCATTTCTGKGAGCAGAATCTAACAAGCATACGAGTGCCACTTTCCACTTCTTTTTTTTTTAATTTGTTTTTTTTTCTTGACTACCATATCACAAAGTCAGTGGAAAGCATGCAGACATAATTTTGCTTTTTTTCCTCCCCTTCCAAGGAAGCTGCCCAAACTCACTCAAGCATTTGTTTCAACATCTGTCATTATTTTCACAGAGATGGATTAGTTGTCAGAAGATGGAATGTGTATCTGTTGTTTTTTTTGAGAAGGTACAGCCTGGTCCTATCTTTTTGCTTTAATTTCTCCTTTTCTGAAGTGGTTCTGCTGAGACTTACATAACTCACTAAACAGTATGAGGCTGACTTAAATGGTTTCAGAGGGCTTTCATGTCCTGGCCTGTGCAGACAGCATGCACCAGGAGCTCTGGTKTCAAACCCAGCCTAGGCAGAGGCATACTGGCCAGCTGACACAGTTGAAGCTTCTGCAGGGAAAATACTTCAGAGCAGGTGTGAATGGAGGCCCATGAGCTCACCCCAGCTGAGAATCTAAGCCTGCTGTCTCTGCATGGGGATGGAGCTGTGATTGACTCCTGTTCTCTCTATTGGAAYAGGTGGGAAAATCGACCAGCTGGCCTGCACCTTGCCCAAGGAGCTGAAAGGAAAGGACATGCGAATGGTGCCCATGGAGATGTTCAACTACTGCTCGCAGCTGGATGACGAGAACAGCTCCACAGTGCTGGACAATACYGGCCCACCTTGCACTAAAGGAAGCCCTGCTCCTTCCAAATCGAAATCAGGCCCAGAACCAGAAGTGGAGCCCAGTGTGGGATGCCCTCAGAAACAGCGGTACCGGCCCGTGAGCGTGCGCCGGGCCATTGGCACTGTGATCATTGCAGGGGTGGTGTGTGGCATCGTGTGCATCATGATGGTGGTGGCAGCTGCCTATGGCTGCATCTACGCCTCCCTCATGGCCAAGTACCACCGGGAGCTGAAGAAGAGGCAGCCGCTCATGGGTGACACAGAAGGKGAACACGAAGAGCAAAAACAAATCTCTTCTGTGGCGTGAAACTGTTCTAGGAAGGAAGGGACAGTGATGAGAAAAGGTACCTGAGAGCAGTCAAGCATGGGGTCCTCCCAAAATACATCTTCCCAGACAGACTGTGCTATTGCTCCACTCACCCAAGTAGTACAACATGCTTCTGGGGGGTCAGGGCACCTGGCTCAATTTCTTTTCCTCTGTCCCAGGCCCATTTTGTGCCCTTTCACCCTTGGGCCCTCCCAGACAAATAAAGTAGAGTCAGACCTTGAGTGCTTGCTGTGCCTCATGCCCTTGCACAGAGCTTCCCTCCCATGCCTGCTGCAAAGGCAGCTGGCACCTTCTGGGAACCTGTGTCATCCTCTCAGCTTCGGTCCTGAGTCATCCTGTATCCTGTCAAGAGTTCTGTGCAAACAGGGAGCAGCTGTGTGAAACTGTGTGTGGGGAGCAGGACCCCATAGGTGTCCATGCCTCACCCTTAGGTCACTGCTGTTGTGTGGCACTAAGTTGCTGCCCACCTTACAAATCAGGGCTGATTACATCAGAAGGGAGGCAAGGTCCCTATGGTAGGACAACAGTCGGTGGGAGATTTCCCTTCTCACCTTCAGAGGTGRAAGGATACCTGTATCACCCTAACACACTGCCAGGGAGCACAGTGTCCCTCTTTKTGCTCCTGGCCAAGTCCAAACCTTTGAGCTGACACACGTGTCATCTGCTGCAGGTGCACAGGCACAGAGCCATCCTCCTGCACACACACACACACACACTGACTCATTCTGATCCCAGCACACACACACAGAGCCAGTCCCAGTTCCAGGCATGCAGGCACCCCACCTGCACATGCAGAGCTGTCACTCATGCCCATGCTGACCTGCCCTCTGCATGCAGCCATGGATACATCCAGCCACTTTACCTTWCCCGGGTCATTGTAGTGCTATCACCTTCTGCTTCAGACAAAAAACATGCACACACCACTGAGGAGTAACAAAAACATCTCAGCCATAGTGCAGAGCCAGTGGGAAGTGACAGGAGAGGATGGAGAGAGGCAAAGTTACTGAGATTACAGCACCAGTCTRTGGAAATAAGTAYACAGCATGAAAAAAAAGAAGGTGTGTTCTTATCTATTTTATATCTTCTCTAATAAATGGAGAGGATAAGGATGTGAAGCCTCCATTTAGAAATGTTTGACTGGCAGATCAGAAGTGGGTCATCAGGAAASACTGGAGGAGGAGGTGGCTCACCAGGAGCATAAGCTGTGCTGAGTAGTGTGAGCCTAGGGAAAGGTGTCAGGGGAAGATGTCACACCCCCCAGGAGCTGCCATGGCTGGCACAGGGGCCAGCAGGGTGTGTGGAACAGGGTGATGCAGCTGGGGTGACTAAAATGAGGGGGCAGAGTTCTGTAGGGTCTGGAGGTGAAGGCTGGAACCTGGAGCACAGCGTGGCACATGTGGGAGAGCCCAGCAAGGGTCTGGCACAGGAGGCAGCAGAGCCCACATGCACTCCCTTCACCATCTCTGGGGTGTCCAGTGACACCCACAGCTGCACCCCAGTGTGCCCACACACACAGCTGTGCACACTGCCACTGTCACTGYCAGGGTGGCTTCCCCCAACCAGATTTTAAAGCCCTCAGACTGCAGTGCCTCCTATTAGTCTTAGCTCATTCTGACCTGACAGGGGAAAAAAAAAGGTGAGAGTGGAAAAAAAAAAAAAAAAAGCAAGGAACTCAACATAAGGACTCATTTTGTATCACTGGAAGTGGGATAAAATGCTGTCTCCAGGGGAGAGCACACATTGCCATGGTAACCTGCTCTAACCCGTCACAGTGGGTATTCCTGGGCGAGGAAGATGACACCGGAGGTCGTGCACGCACAGTGCCGGTGCACGGTGTGATCCCTGCCGTCAGGAAACGAGCTGGCAGCCAGCCCAGCTCTGCAGGGTGTTCCACTACAACCTGTGTTCAGAGCCCTGCATGCTCTGCAGGTGGACCCTGCCAGGGCACATCACCTCTGCCACCTGCTCCATCTGAACCCAGTGCCGTGGGACATCTCCCAGCCCTSCTGCTCGCTGCCTCTGGATCCCTGTGGAAGCAATGCACGCTGGCTCCTCACTCCTTCTGTCCCAGACATGTGGGCACTCAACATCACTGATCAAAGCCTGGAGTGGCAAAATCCCTCCTGCTCTAATCAGGGCCACCAGAGCCAAGGAGACAGGATGCTCTGCACTGCTTTAGCATGACTTCCCTTCAACACAGGGATGGGGCAGAGGAGGATGTTCTTCAGGGAAGCAGAAGACCAGGCTGCCACGGAGGAAGAACTGGGAGAAGCAGTCAGCCCACCCACCAGTGTGCTCACACACTTTCCCCCTGCTCCCAGCACACTGTGGGCAAGAGGAAGAGAAGGAGGGGGGCTGGTGAAATGTAGGAGGAAGGACTCTTCCCCCATGTACTGCACAGCCACCCCAAGCATCCCATCTGCTCCGAGTGTAGCCCGCTCTGAAGGGCAGAACTGGTGCACTGCAGACTCCRTGTGCGTGTTACTGCTGCTCCACATTCCCAGCAAGCCAGGACCAGGCTCTGCCTGCTGGATCCAAACCCCTCCCCAGCCTCCCTCTCAGGGGAACCTCTCCCTTTACATACTGGACTCCGCAATCATACTTGAAATGGGACTTGAGTCAGAGTGGTATATTTATAGATCTATATTTTACTTGCATCAAATAATGGTGACATATTGCACAAAACAAATGGGATCTATATATGTGTGTGTGTGTGTGTGTGTGTATGTGTGTGTGTGATAAGAGAGACTGTTTTTAAGGGAACAGACTAGAAGTGAAACGAATGGGAAGAAGATAGGGGACAATGCAGGGGTTGAGGGTGTGAAATCCTCCTTCCCCTGCACCTTCCCTGTGACTTCCTCCTGCCCTGACCAATTTTTCTTTGTTGCTAATTATATTTTCTATATCCTGTGTTGTGGGGCTGGTGATGACCTTGCCCATCCTTTCCTTTTTTTGTTTTAATTTATACGGCAGAAAGTCTGGATTTATCTCAACCCTAGACAAGGGACAGCTATGTTTAGAAACCCACCCAGGAAAGGAGAAGACAGGAAAGGGGAGAACTGAGTGTTGCTGGGAAACACGAAGGCTGGCTATGAGGAGTCCCACTGGAAAGCAAATACTCTGTTTGGCAGGATGAGGACCTGTCCTTTTGCATGCAGAGCAGAGTAACAGGGCTCCCTGGGAAGTGCCCTCTTCATGGCACTGTTTGCAAACTGGCTCTT
>CADDXX010000412.1:174280-239761 GCA_902810485.1 Alauda arvensis | reverse complement strand
CTGGGGCCAGGGCGATGTGGGGCTGGCAGGGCCACCAAGAACACTCCTCCTGCTCCCCCTGCTCCCCTTCCCCACACCTCCACCTGTGGGACAGGGCACATCCCTTGCAGGGGACAGATGGCACTTGTAATTCCTTTTTCTTTTTTGTTACCGTTTGAGGGAGAGCGACAAGATTTTCTAAAATGATTGAATGGAGGTTTCTTTGGCATGAGACAGAAAATTTTTAAAGGTATATTATATTTCTGGCTTGTTGTTACAGAATAATAATAAAGAATGTATTTTCCTATGCTCCTTCTTGTTTAAATGAGATCTCTGATAGTACCACTCACCCTTTTCCCATCCCCTGCAGATGCAAACACCACAGGGACACAGCCAAAGGAGAAAGCCCCTCAGTTCCCACAGACACGTCCTTGACTGTTTGAAGCTGGAGTGAGTGTGCACACAATATATCAGTGTGAGTCAGTGTGAGGCTCTAGGATAAACACACAGTGAAGGTGAGACCCTAGATCTAGAAACACACACACACAATGCTCCAGGGACACAGCCAGACAAGGGTGATTGTGTAACAAGGATAAGATACTGTGGCAAYCAGCTCATTACATAAAAGCAGAAAGGGCCAAATTAATCCCTAGTGTAAGAACGCAGGAGCCAACGGAGTTATTTTCAGGTCAAACTTGATTCCAAAAGCTTTTTTTTTTTTAAATTAGAACATAATGTAACAAATAGGGAGCTATGGGTTCCTACATCTCCAGATTCCTGACCCTCTTGGGCAAGGTTATTTCGAAATGGATGGAAATTGCTGTCTAATCCTATTGCACCCCCAAGTACACAAGCTGCCACCCCTAGAGCTAAAAGAGTCTCTCCACCAGCTGTTCCCTGCCTAGGTCCATCACACACAGCTAAGAAGTTTAAATTCCCACTTGGCCACTTTCAGTGCTAAGTGTACACAATTCATCACACTCCCTTGCTGTAAGAATCAGCTCATCCTGACGCATGTGGAACCACAAGGGATGTTAAACCCCACCWCGAGCAAACCCCACCCTCTGTGTGCCACTGCTGTGCTCAGCCACCCYGCTGGGCTCAGCCTGATCTTCAGAGAGAAACTGGCAGCAAACCCAGCTACTCTTAATCCCCTCACAGCTGAGGCAGCTGTTCTGCCACAAAGGTATGTGCTGCAGGAGAATCACCATTCTTCTCTAATAGCATGGTGTCTATGACACATAGTTTAATCTAATTTTGCCAGGTAGGTAGAGGAGTGCACACAGATAATACTCAGCAGTTCACATAATACCAGAAACACAGAGCAGAAAAAAAGCAAAGCCAACACACTCATCTGATGACTCTAGGCTTTTCCAGTTCATGAACTATCTGTGAGTGGGCTGTGGATTTGTGCAGTTTGATTTATTATAATTTGATTACTATTTGATATTGACCAAGGCATTTGTCCTGCTTACATACCTACTCATACCCACACTTAACACCCCATATAATAACCATGCAATTCTGTACATATAACAGGTAAAATATATCAAATAGGATTCCTCCTCAGTGTCTCATCCATCAGCAGCCCACTGTGCTGGCCTGAAGAGCRTTTGCCAGCACTGACTGGAAGCACRAGCCAGAGGGCCAGCTTCTCTCCTCTGACCAGAGAAATGCAAGTCCTAGCATGGGATTCCWGAGGGCCAGAAAGACTTCCCTCCAAGGATAATGGGCAATGCAAGCATTCACTAATGAATACAGTTACAGAATGAAATGTGAATAAATAAACCTCTCCTGTGTCATTCTGGAGCGCTCTCCACATCTGTCACAGCCCTGGAAACCTGGGGACAAGGCAGCACCCTCACAGCTCTTCTCCCTTTGGAGAATGGGGAARAAGCACCCAACAAGGGCCAGATCTGTCTTTCCCACAGTTCTGCTRTGCTGCAGCCAGGCAGAGGCCATGTGCAGGGCACCTGGAGCCAAGGAGAAAGCAAAGCATGATGCTAATAATAACTCTGCCTCGCGTGGAGCTCCTGGGCCAGGACAATATCACACTGCTCTTTGCTTGGGGACACAGGCAGGGATTTGCCCCTTCACATTTGCTTTTTCTGAGTCCTGACTTGCGAATAAACTTGTTTGTTAGCACAGCTGCAGAAAATCAGCTGGGAAAGGGCAGTGCAGGAGTGAGGAATGCAGGTATTTCATTTGAGGGAATACACACAGACCATACCCTGCGATATTCAACCAGCTCCAGGGAAATATGCAGAGTAACAACAGTGCTTTGCATTTCTATAGTGCTTGCCTTTGGCAGCTCTCTGGGAGCTTGCAAACATTAATGAATTCACAGAGGCAGAGATTCAGAGAACATAAAGGCCAGAAGGGACTTTAGATCATCCAGTCTGACCTTCTGTGTATCGCACGCTRCTTGGAAATGGTGTGGAAAAGAACCACCAGTATTATTTGGGGGTGGCAAAAAATGCCTCCCTGTGAAAGGCTGAAAGAGCTCAGGCTGTTTAGCTTATGAAACAGAGATTGGAGAAGCTGTCCTGTAGAAAGACCAACAATATTTACATGCAGCTAAGTTGAATCTTTCAGAAAGGCATCGACCTTTGATTTGAAAAACACTYGAGAATGGGAAAAATATTGTTTCCCTTGGTATCTTTTGACAACACCTATTCGTGCTCATTGTTAGCATYCATGCTTACTAACTCATTTGAATCTGTTTGGTTTTTCTGTCACAGTTTTTGTAATTCTCTCCCCTAGTTAAAAAAAAAAAATAAACTTTCAGTAATCAGCAGCTCTGTGGAGGCACTTTATACTCYAAATCAAATGATCTCTCAGTCTTCTTTTAATAGTTCATTAAGTCTTTCACTGAAAGCATTTTCTCACCTCTGGAACAACACTGGAGCCTATTGKCACACTGCTTCCAGCTTTTTCTCCTCCATCTAGAAGTATTCTCCTCATCCACCACAACCTGTGCTCTATATTGTAGATACTGCATGACTTGCCACTTTTCTCTACTCCTTCCCACCAAAGAGTGTCTCACAGTACACTCACCAGGCTGTGTGAACAWTGTTCCTGCTTTAAAGATGGAGGCAAATATAAATGCTAGGACAAAACCCTAACAAGTAATTTGGAGGGAGGCAGATTATGGGTAAGTGGTTCTGAGCCTATAAATTCAGTGCATTTTAAACATGAGCCTCCAGATTTATACAATTCTTGGCAAGAGAAAATCTAGCTCTTTGTTSAAAAGGATGATCCCCTTCCAGCATTTTCCACTTTTTTCATCCACTCACAGCCTGATATGGTTATTTTTCACATATCTCTCACATAAATGTCTTGGATTCCCCATTTATTCCTTCTCTCTCCCCCTTATTTTTGTCTTCTTGTGACTGATCATCCCCTTTTCAATRAGTGCCTCTGACCAGCTGCTTCTCAGATTCTCCCTGCTCTGGTCTACTCAGCTGTCACARAACACAGCAGCCCCCACATCCCCATCTGCTTTTTAAGGGTTTGTTATCCTAGGCAGGACTCTTTCTACTCACTGTTCTTAACTTTGCAAACCCAAAGCAATCAGGAGAAACCACCACAATGTCAAAGGCTGAGAGAGGGGTTAGGTCAGCCCTAGCTTCTGGCCTCCCAGGTGCTGTGCTGGGGCTTTCAGCTACATTAACAAGCTGACTTTTATTCATTCACTAAAATCATGGAGTGTGAAGTGTAGGGTAAGAATGCCCAGCCTTGTGCCCAAGGGGAATGCTGCAGGGAATGGGGAGTTCCCTGAGTGTTCACCTTGCTTGTTTTTGTTCTGTGACATGGTGARACCAGGGACTTCAGCTGTTCCCTGCTCAAGGGACTACAGGCTAACAGAGCCTCAGCTCTCTCTGTTCAAGGCACCACCACTTACACACTTTTCAAGCTCCAGCTTAAATCTGTTGTCTTCAGACCCCAGATTCTGGGTTGTGCAGAACCCTAACAGATAGAAACCCACTTCTAGTTCTGCACCCTGAGCCTTTTGCTGGCCTGTCTGTACTACACTATCACCATACAACCCTGTGCTTGGTTTAAATGTGTCCTCCCAGGTGCATTGATTACAGCAGTCCTGTCTGCTTTGTCCTTGGCTGCACGTGGTTAAACGAGCTGGGTGCTCCCAGGTTCCTCTCACAGCCAGACCTCCCTTTCCTCTCATCAYCTGCCCATCCTGTGTGCTCCTGTCTCAGCCTGCATTCCTTTGACCAAAACTGTAACACAGACCAGAGGAGAGCTCTCACAGGGCTTTGGGTGGCAGCATGAATGTACTTTCCCTCTGGGAACACCTCMCTCAGCACTAGGACAGCATTTGCTYTGTCCACAACCACATCATGCTGTGACTCACCATCATGCCACCATCACCTAATACAGAAGATCCCAGCATTTTTGCCCTGAGCTTTCTCAGGAAATGTTTACCACAAAGTCCATCCAGCAGCCTTTCAGCAAGGTTCTCAGGACAGGCCYTGGCAGATGGCAGTGGTTCCCTGGATTTGATGTGGGCATCAGGGAGCAATACAGCTTATGCTGATGATCCACACTGAGCATCCTCACTGAGACCTGGCAAAATTGGCTCAACAGTTCCCAGAAGACAAGGCCCCCAGTCCTGCTTGCTGTGCTCTCTGCCAGCTCCCTCAGAGTTCCCAGCTTACAGAAGATTTCTATTATTAGTTGTCAAGCATATGATCTTGTCTGTCATACTACTGARATTCATTCTGTTTCTGGTACTCCTGCCAAGGTCAAATAAGGCTTCCTCTACAACATCCTGCCTGTACTAGCAATGCCTTCTAGAGCTGGATCCTCAGGACACTCCCTCCCTCTCCAGAGCTGTTGGGTCAGGGTCTCAGGTTATATTAGCAGAGGCCAATCCCATGGGGGACCATGGGCAGTGTAACAAGTAATATTTTGCTAGACTTAGATAGGTGATCTTGCTGCTGCTGTCTCAGATTGACTTCTCCCTCCCTGTCCCTTACAACCCTGCCCCTTGATCTTCTCCAGTCTAATTAATTGTTCCTTATGTGGCACCTATCAATGCTTTACTGAAATWCTGAGATGAGACCTTGGAAATTCCTTTTGCCTTCCAGAAAAACAATAATCTGAAAGAAAGATTAGCTCAGCCTGGTGTTATCCAGCACTGATAAACTCATATTGCCTGACTCCCTTTCCCCCTAACTGCTTGGTAATAATTATCATTTCCTTGAGAATCTCCTCTAAAGTGTTACAAACATTGCAGAAGTCACACTTAAAAGTCTGAGMCTGACAAACTTATTTCTCTTCCTTCTTTAATGCTAACTGCAGAATTTTCCCTTTTGCAGACTGCCTGGTGTCCCCACTGTGTGCAGAGCTGAAGAAAGCCCTTTGCTGTGTGTTTCCCCAGGCCAGCTCTGCCAGAAAGCACCCAGGCCCAGCACTGGGAGTGCAGTAATCAGCTTGAGCTGCTTATTCTCAGCACTCAGCTTGTTTCTTTCCCCAAGGATGGTATTTCTGTCCTTATCAATAACTTGGGCACTGAGTCTTCTTTGGTCTTCACTCAGAYTATGGACTCCTTGATCCCAGTTTCACTCTTATTGACCAGAAGTGGCCCTACTTTTTTTTTTTTAATTCCCCAAATAGCTGAAGAATATTGTGCTGTTTGTTTTAACCTCCTTTGCAAGTTCTAGCTCAGCTTGATATGTAAGCAATCCTCACTTTATCCCTACAATTATGACTTCTAAGGGAGGGTAGGGCAGGACAGGGCAAGGCAGCCTTTTTTGCTGTCTTGCAGAGCCAGCTTAAGCAGCTGCTTGTCATCACAGACAGATGGAGGGCAAGAGAATCAGGATCCTCACAGAAATGGGGGTTCACACTGTCCCCAAAAGCTCAACTRCTCCCTCCCCACACTCCAGACTTTGCACTGGTGCCCGTGAAAGCAGTGCCACGAGTCAGCAGCAGAACACTCTGCACACACTGGGCAGCAGAGTGCAGAGGTGCCATCTCACCAGAATTATCTGGGATCCTCTGTGTAGGGTTTTGTGTCCCAGTGAGAGAAAGACAAGAAAAAGGTTTTGTGAAGGGAAAGAGATTGCAGTCAGAGTCCCATTACAAAGCCTTATGATAGGGAGATTTRTGCCTTAGGTGATAGGGAGGGCAGGAGAAAAAGAATTCAGGATGAGTTTGGAGGCTAAAAAAGTGTATCTTAGGAGGAGGCTGGRGCTGTGTTGAGCTGCTAAGTTTCTGTGGTTCTCACCTTGCAAAACTTGTCTGCCTTGGCTGAATTTAAGCTAAASCAAGACATTTCCTATAACCTCCTCTGCTGTGACATTTACCACCTTCATCCYCCCATCTCCAGACTGCTCATGTGATCCTTTTCAGCATCTTCTCAGGTGGCTTTGCTCCTCTGCTGAACTGTGGGAGCTGAGAGAGCTCAGGACGCCACTTATACCTGTGCTGAGACTACAAACAGCACTTTGGGTAAAAGACATGGGGCACTGGGGGGAGAGGTGTGAGCAGGGTCATGAGCCAGCCTTGCACTCACACAGAGATTCAGGTGGTGCCAGGGGTGTCAGTGCCATTGGCTTGGCAGCCTGTGGATCTTCACACAGCTTCAAATGGAAGGTCCTGCCCCATTCATAACCCTTCACTTTGTCAGTCCCCCTGAATACCCAGTGCTCACTGACAGCCCCTGCACACTGGGTGAAACCCCGTGGCCACAGGGATCAATCCTGGAAAACACCAGAGCCATGGGGGAAGTGCAAACTGCTCAGTGGTTCTGTGCACACTGGGAGCCCAGGGGTCTCACAGCTCACTGCAGAGCAGCTGTTTCTGTATGCAGATACACACAGGCACACACAAATCACCTCACACGTGGTTCACCCACACACCCAGCACCCCTGGGTGGGGATACAGGGCCCTGCTGCTGCTGGGYAGGCAGGAGTTAATGGAAGGGAGGCTGGGAAGGAAATGAAAAGCAAAAAAAAAAAAAAAAGTTGAAAGCCCAGCACATGATTCTTCTGCTATCACATCTGTGAATCCTGGAGTGCCAGAGTAATTGTCTGCAATGAGTCAGAGCAAAAGGCACAAGGTAATGGTTGCTATGGCAACCCATGCACTGCTCTAATTCGGCTCGGAATTAAAATGATATCAAATAATGTGCAAGCAAAGGCAACATGGCAAAGGCACTGGGTGCCAATCTAAGAAACCCAGCTCCATGCAAGTGTCTCCTGAGTCAGTGTCAAGGGCTCTCCTTGCCTCAAGAGTGACAACCACAGCAATCAGAGGAGCTGCAGAGGTGCTGATGGGTAACCTTAGGTGAGAAGATTTCTGCTCCACACAGGCAAGGACGGGGTCCTGGGCTGGAGCTCCAGCCTGGAACAGGCTCCAGGGCTGAGGATTTCCTGGGACAGGTGCCTCACCAGACCCCAAATGGGAAATCTCCTTACTCACAATTTTTTATTGGGGTCCCACTGAGAAAATTCTCTGAAAGGGCTGGTGAGGCAGGGCCTGGGCACAGGGACCGTGCTGGGGGAAGCACTGCCTGCATGGGCTGAGAAAGGCAGGGCTCACCCCCTTAGAGCTCCTTCCCTGGTAAGTGGTGCAGTGTTCTAAGCCAGACACTCAGCAGAGACTACAAAGAAATATTTACTTCCAGAATTGGCTATTGTCTTTGGTTCTTCCCCAGACAAGGACTCATCCCAAAGCAACAGACAATGGCTGCACACACAGGGGGAGGCATGGTCCCCATGCTGAACATCTTACAGCCTATGCAGACAGCACTAACACCATGGGAGAAAAGGAAATTGCTARGGTCTAGCCAGGGTGAGCAGAATGCTATGAAAGATGCCTCACATGACTATTTTTAGCATTCTTTTGAGGTCAAAATCCTCTTGTCCCCAGTTGGTGTCTGTGCATGGAGACATCTATGTGGAGTTGTGCAGGCAGATGTTGCTCTCTCTGCTGTTCACTGACCTGGCTGGAGGATAACCAGCTCTGAAAAGGGAACCATGTGGTTCCAGCACTGATACAAACTTTGCCTTTCACCAGGCTTTGGCAAGATCAGAGCCAGCACAAAATAACGCAACCACCTCACTTTTGTCTGGCTCATGGAACAGCTTGTGTTCTGTGCCCCAGAAACACCCCAGAAAGTAGCCTGGGTGCTCACAGGTGTGCCCCAAGGCTCAGTGTGTGAGCAGAATGCAGTGGGTGGCAGGCAGGCAGATGGGGGGATGAAGAGTGCAAGAGGCACTGGTTTTGGCACACTAACATCTCATGGGGACACTGTGACATCAGAGTATGGCTCAACCCTTAGGCCAGCCAAGTGTGCACCCACTGCTAACAGCCCCCAGAGAGGTGGAGAAGGCACAGCTGCTGGCAGCACTAMAATCAGCAGCATCTCTGCCTTATGAGTGCCCCCAACGCTTTCCATGACTCATTTCCAGGGCATGGTCCCTTCAGATGTCTCTGATTTTGTTGGATCAAACGGACTCGTGAGAAACTGCTCTGGCTTTGGGGATTGCCAGAAGGGGCTGGCGTCAGCCAGAGACCAGACATTGCAGGTGATGGGCTAAAAATGAGTTGTCTTCCTTCTTTTTATCCATCCTAGCCAGGGGGAACCATGATTTCCACCTGGACATGCCTCAGGGACTCACAGAAGTCTCTGCACTGAGACAGCTTTGGCACAACCCTTAGCACAAAGAGAGGGACAGCATTCCTTCTGAATTCTGCAGCACACATTCAAGACATCAGCTACCCTCATATTTCATGTGGGTATCCTAATGCTGCTTTCTGAACCAGCCTTGTGAAATAATTTTAATTCTCCAGTTTATATGCAGCTATTTCCATGGAAAAGGTGCTTATGCTATTAGAGCTTATTTCCGTGCATTTTAACAGCTTCTCCTCACACCACTGTCATTTTCCAGAGAGGTTTTGTGAAATGTTTTATCCATCCAAACAACAAAACTGTAGGAATTTGGAATTGTGTGCAGATTAGCTTGAAAAGATGCCACAGCAACAGTCCTACTGGAAAAKCCACCTGTACCTCCTGTTCCTGCCTGCTGGTAGCCAAAATTGGAGACCAAGGAAGAGATGGARAGACATCAAGCTGGCCAGGAATTGCTTTTCAAATGAAGAGCTTCCATCAGACTGACAGAGGCTGGATTTTAACCAGAGGTAAAATGGCAAAATTACTCCCCATTACCTACTTTTCAGACTGATATCAAGTTATTTTGGAAAAAAAAAATCAAGATATTTTTTAAAATCTGCTTCTGCTGTGAGTACAGAGCTGTTCTGAAAATATTGGTCTTGATAACCCAGTGTCCCAAAACTCTGTCTTTAAAACACAGACAACATTTCTCTTCTCTGCCCCTGGTYTGAGCTTGCCTGGGGCTCTCCCCAAATACATCTGCATGAATTGCTGGTGCCATGGGATAAGGATTTCACTGTGGTCCAGTAACTGCTGGTAAGAACAGCTACTTCCAACACCAACAGAGGAGAGAAGTGCTGTATAAAATAAACCTGCATGTCCCCAGTGCCCATTTGGGTTATTTTTCTCGGGCACCACGTGCATGCCCCACTGTGTGTTTGCCATCCCTGCCACGTGGGAGCCATGGCAGGGACCCTAACCCTACCTGTCCCTGCTGGGACTGGCAGGCAGCTGACAGCCCCAGAAGCTGCAGAGCCAGAAGGTCAGGCAATGAAAGAGACGTCATGCACAGCCCACAGTGACAGCTGAACTCCTGCACAGATTCCAGCGGTTCCACTCAGGCTTTAAATCACTGCAAGCTTCTGTCAGCAGCTCCATGTGATTTCTGCCTTGCAGCCTGRACCAGGAAGCCCCAGGCTCCTGACTCACGGGAGGGAGCAGATGACAGTGCTATCTGGGGCAGGACATGGCTTGGGGAGAATGCCATCACCATTCCTTATTTCTCATTTCCAAYGTGGTTAGTGTGCGTGAAAGGTACTGGACTGACATCCTAGGAGAATAGCTGCCTTCTAATTAATTATAATTAATCATCCAGGCATTACTTAATGTTTGCATAGTGCTTTGAAGTGCCAAAGCACAATACAGCAGGTAGATAACATTCATTCCAAGGAACAGGTATAGTCAAAAGCCAGGGTTGCCTGTGTGGCCTCCCACCAAAGAGACCACACCAACTCAGCTCACACAAGTGGGCCCTGCCTTAGTTCCACCATGTCCCTCAAGAAATCTGTGTGTACCCTGAACCCCTTGTGCACCCCTCCCTGCCCCAWGGGGGAAGGAGAGGCATGGATGAAAAGGGGTGAGGATAGGGCAGAGCAAAGGACACTTCCTTTCCCTCCTGAATTTGGCCACCTCTCCACCTGGAGTGTGGAACAGCATCTCTAATGGCAAGAGGAGCAGCTTGGACTCCCTCTCAAACCCATTCTGGGATTTCCCACTGAGCTAACACAGCTGAAATGAGAGGAAGGAGGCCCTTGTGCTTCCYCCTCCATCCCTTCTCTCAGCCCTGCAGACTGCAACTCTCTAATCCCATCTGACTGCTCCCTCCCTCCCTGACAGCAGCCAGGCCTGTGTCATCTCCCTGGACRTCTGATTTGAGCAGTTTGCCTTACTCTGCCCTGGCTGGGGACTGCCATTCATCTGCCAGAAGAAAAGGGGCCCAATGCTSCCTGTCACTGGCATTCTCCCCATGGGGGCTCTGGGGCTGCTCCCTCCCCATGAGCACGGCTCTAAATCCTGCAGCTTAATTCTGCACTGCATGCATAGTGAACATTTCAAAGTGCTTACAAATGCCCTCAAGCACCATCAAGTCAAACAAGTGACAGTAATGATCAGTGGCAGAATGACAGGCCAGTTCATACCACTTGTTCTTTTATAGGGGCACTCAAAAAGTCTCTGCGGTTTCCCTTTTAAAGAACTGTGGCTGCATTTATTCAGAAATTACAAGTCTACCCAGATATTTGGCTTCCTGGGAACCAGTGCTGGGTACCAAACTTCTGGTGGTATCATAGCTAAATGACCATGGTATCAATCCCAGTAAGGGCTGATGCCATCAGAATAACAACAACATTGTGTTCTGATCGCCTCTGTGTGCCTCCACATCCCTCCCTTCCTTCACCCCTCTCCTGTCCCCAGGATGGACTGGCAGCTCTGCCCAGCATCATTTCTRCTGCAGCCCCTCACAGGCCCCCACAATCAGGATCCACCCATTCAGGGTAATTATACTACTGTGAGGGGAAATGAAGTGACATCTGCATCCTCACTCTCTAAGCTGACATCCTCAAGGAAAAAATACTTCAACTGGTAGTGTGACCACTAGTTATTGCCCTTTTTTAAATGATTACTAGTATGGAAGAGTCAGATTATGAACATTATCATTACTGCAAACAAAGCAAATGGTAATACAGGACTTTTTTCCTCCCTGATCCCCCCCAAACATGGTGCAAACTGACACCCAAGCCAGCACATGGAACTTACCTCAGCAAACCCYTGCACTCCTGCTGAAGTCAGTGGAGGCTACAGCTGGGGACATGAAGAACTCTGGACCCTTTGGGTGATGGTGTTGGCCCTGATGCTATCATTTATCCCACCCACAGCAAGGATCAGAGATTTTCATCAAAGCCGAACAAACCAGGAACAAAGAACACCCACCATGTGTGAGAGCAGCAGGATGCCTGTGGTCAGGTCACCTAATGCTAGGGACAGGGACCATGGTACCTTTAAGCAACAAAAGCAATTGAAAATTCATTTCTGTGTCTCAACTTCTGTGGTTACCAGTGAGAAAACTGGTTCTGCATCATATCCAAAAATGACACATTTTCACTTGATTGTTTTAACATGATTTGTTTCCCTATCCTCTGCTCTTTCCTCCACCCTCTGCAAAGGTTCCTGTCCCTTCACAGCAYGTCCACACTGACAGCATTCAGCACAACTGAGTGGGTGGGAATCTCCACAGGGGTTGTGCAAAGTGCTGCTGACAGAAGAGAAATGGCTCTGTCAGGGCCATTTCCTCCTGCCACTYGCTCTTGCTCCAGTGCTTGCACTGGGAAGTTTCCTTCCCTGTATTTCTGCTGRGTGCCAGACTGTCCTGGTTTCAGCTAGGGTAGAGTTAATTCCTTCTCAGTGCCTGTTAGAGTGCTGTGTTTGGAATTCATAATGAGAATGTTTTGGTTTTTTGCTAAGTGTTTATCCTCAGTCAAGGGCTTTTTTTTCTTTGTCTCATGCTCTGCCAGTGAGGAGRTGAACAMAGSAMWCTGGGAGGGACCACAGCTTGGACAGGGGAGCTGAAGTGACCCAAGGGACATTCTGCACCACAGAACATCCTGCCAGGATAGAAACTGGGGGGAGTCACCCAGTACAGGGRCCAGTCTGGGTTTGGGGAGAGAGGTCTGGCATGGGTCACTGGGTGGTGAGCAACTGGATCTTGCATTGCTTGTTTTTATCTTCTTATTATCACAATCATCATCCTTTACCACTGTTACTGTCTTTTACTTAATTTTAAGTTATTCAACTGTTCTTATCTCAATCTGCAAGTTTTATTTTGATTCTCCTCCCYACTCCACTGGGGTGGAGGCATGAGGGGGAGGYTGGGTGAGTGGCTGAGTGSTGCTGAATTTCCAGCTGGGCTTGAACCACAGCACAAATGAACTGCTTTTGTGTGCCTCTGCTCTAATCCACAGGTCAGCAAAGGGAAGGAAAAAGATCATGAAAAACAAACTTATTTTTWAAAAAATGTTCTTTTCTCCTCTCAAATTAATGCTTAGAAAAATGTTTCAGTGTTGTACAGAGGCCCTTGGTGCTTTTTCAATGCTCTTTCATTTTCTGCTGGGTATAAAGTGTCAGCTGGTATCAGTTTTGGGAGCAGTTTCCATCACCCAAGCACCTATTAATGTGAACTCTGCTGAAATCATCTCTGTTCACAGGTGTCTCTGGGCAGACTTCATAATAATTTTCTGGCTTTGGGCATAAGAGTGAAATGTTCTATTTCATAACCCTTCCTTCAGCTTGTAAATTCTTTCTCAATGCCAAGGTAACAATTAAAGAGTATCACTGGCAGCTGGAACTTACTGAAATCCTGGAMATTAAGGACTGCTTCATCAGATGAAGTTCAATTGCTACAGTTTTACTGACCAGCAGTACTGAAGAACATTCCCTGCCTTCTATCCAGCCTAAGCAAATGCAATGGCACACTCTGGTACCTGAAGGTGTCTGCCTTCTCTCTGCTGGGTGCTCCTGTGACAAAGTTCTCTGGAGTCCATTCTATCAACCATTCTTTCCACCATGCAAGGCTCCATTGGCACTAACCATTCTTTCCCAAGAAGCTTTGCATCACAGCATGTAATTACTCCAACACCTGTTCCACCAGCCTCTGCCTTTAGTCACTGTTTCCAGGTCTAAAACAATTTCCATGGAGCTGTATATTCCCTTAGCCCAGTACTCCTGTGCTGAGTGGTTWATTGGACATGGTGCCAGGGTTACTGATAATGCTGSTTYGTTTTGTTAAATGGCTGCTCTGYTTTGCYTCTGAGTTCAGGGTACTTCCATAAAGGCTRAAGCAATTAGTACAGAAAATGGTAAATCTTCAAAAGCTTTGGGGTTCTGTTGGAAATAATGGGCTGCATGAGTTCTCCAAAAGAAGATGCAGTCCAGTGAAGGTCTGCCAAAAGCAGTTTAAAGCTCAGATATAACAACAAGTTTGGCAGTCTGTAGTTCTGAGTTGGAGTTCTAGCAACATGCCCATTCCACCARCAGAAGTTACTTTTCATTTGAGATAACAATGGAGATGCATAAACACGATGCTGTTCCAAAGCCAAAAGCATTTCCTGTGAAGTTTTAAACCTGCACAGACTTCCCAATCTATTCCAGCTCCAAAGAAAGAGTCTCAGTCCCCAAATTCACCAGCACTGGGGATGGGAAGCCTCCATTCCAGCAGCCCATCTCCCTTTCAGCAGCCTGTCAGCCATTCAGTACCTGTTCCATTATTCTCTGTTTAGCCTAGTTCTCAGTCCCACAAGCTATTGTGGCTCCTGTCACTTCCCCTGAATGACAAGCCARCAGCTCCCAGCTCCCACACTCAATGCAAGATGCAGCCATTTCATTCAAGATAAAAAGAGAAAGCAGTGTCCTACCTGCAGCAATTCCCATCTTCCCATCCACGGACACAGACACAGCCGTGCTCACTGTCACCACTTTTGGCAGGCCACCCCCCTCTGTCAAGACACGAATACAGCAGGTTTGGTTAGCTTACCCCCAGAGAGGAATAAAATGCAGCAGGAGCAGCTTGCCCACACATTTTCCCATCCAGGACAGTGTGTACATATGCCTCAACTCTGAAACAYCCCAGAATTTTGAGGGCTGCATCTCTCAAGACACAAAAGCAGCCTAMTGGGCTGTGAGTAGATTTTGTTTTTCTCTTCTCTATGGCTCATGATAAAAGTGGCATCCTCAGCACAAAGGAAGTGTCCAAGGCTGGATAGGGGGGAGAGTTGAGCAGCCTGGTCTCAGAGGACATCCCTGCCCATGGCAAAGGGT
This sequence comes from Alauda arvensis, assembly GCA_902810485.1. Classification (NCBI taxonomy): domain Eukaryota; kingdom Metazoa; phylum Chordata; class Aves; order Passeriformes; family Alaudidae; genus Alauda; species Alauda arvensis. The sequence goes on along the minus strand of CADDXX010000412.1, from coordinate 225,273 downwards.
GTGGAACTAAGTGACCTTTAAGGTCCCTTTCAGCCCAGAATGTTCCATGATTCTGGGATAAAATGTAAAGGGTTGTTCTCCTTGATTTGGGGCATGTAGAGCTTCTCTGAGGCCAGAGAGCTGTKCTGCTCCATGCACCATCTCAGCTCTGTGGGCAGAGGAGAAGCAGGACAGGTAATTCTGACACCTGCACAGCAAAGGCCAGACTTATGTCTAACTCCTACCCAAGCCAGGCCAGCACTCCAAGCTGCAGACACAGCACTTCCAGGTGCTTCAGAGTGCACTCCATTTCAGAAACAAACTCTTCTGGAACTTGGTTGCCTAAACTTCCTTATGCCCTAGGGTCTCCCAATTATCCYTGAGCTGCTGCTTTAAGCATCCTGTGGGTCCTGTGACACATCTGCCAGCCCTGTGCAGATCTCTGGGCTCCCAGGGGCATTTCAAAACATGGCTGCATAGGCTCAAGCAACTGAACCCTCTCTCTTTGTCAGAGCAGTTGTTTCAGCCTGTAATTGTTCATATGGCAAATTCCATTTCTGTTTGGTTTTTTTTTTAAGTGATTAAATCAGCTTCAGCTGGGGCACCTCCTTGGGAAGTGCCAGGGGACAGTTTGAAGGCCAGTCTGATCTGTGTAGTCTGCACCTGGCTCCCTCCTTGCATGCTCTGTGGAAATCTCTTGCTCAGACAGATGGGTCAGGGATTCTTTCCTTCCCCACAACTCCAGCATTTGTTACTGCTTTCCATGTCTGCCTTCATCATTCCACGTGTGTCCAGAGCACAGTTCAGTGCCTACCACAGTTTAGTCTGGAGGCTCCCATTATTTTGATTCTGTTTTTTGATTGAAGCCAGATTAACCTGCTCAAGTGTGTCAGAAGCATTGAAATAAATACACAGCTCACACACCTTGATCCTGCCTTTATGGTGAAACTCAAATGTTTCAAGGATAGGACAAAGAAGCAAAATACACTTAGGATCTCTAGAAAATCCCACCCAACACATGAAAAATCTGGGTTACAAGAACAGTACTATTTGACATGCAGAGGCTTCCCTGCTGTCCTTTTATTTCTRAGACTGCTGGACACTGGAAGGAGGTGCTGTGCATAAATGATTCTGATGACCTGCTGCCTTCCTCCCCAGCAGAGAGCTCTTGGGGGGTTTTCCTTCTCAGATGATTAGAAGCCCATCTGCCATGAAAACCTCCTGCCACAGCAGGGGACTTGTGGAACACATGAAAACGGGACTTCAGCATCTGACAGAATTTAATAGGAAACTGGGTGGCCTATTTTGGCTTAAATGTGGGGCAGCCCTGATTCATCAGATGTCAAGGAATGGCCTGGACTCTGCTTTACAGTGAACCACTCTCTCAGAAGCACTGGGTATTATTTCCTGACCCTTTCCAGGCATTTTGTGTGATCCCATGGATCACAGTCTCTCTGTGCCCAGCTGCTCATCCCTAAAGACTAATAAATCTCCCTTACAGCTCAAGGCACAAGGTCTCCAGGGCCAAGTGCTACTTCTTACAAGGTGCCTGCAGAGTTTCCAGGTGAGTGGGGATTTGGACTTGATTGAAGCTTCTGACCCATGGCCATGTAAAACAAAGAACAGTGCCAGCTRCTTGTCTTCTGTCTTTATCCAAAGCTGGCTGTGACTTCTAGGAAAGCCACAACCCCAGTGTTTAGCCAGCTGTGACTCCTGTGGCCTGGSTAATGGCTGCCCTAGGAAGTGCCACTGCCTGGTGTTCCAACCCACACTCTATCCCAAAGAGCARAWGCCATGGCTTGCAGGGGAGTAAARGGTGCCTCCTGCCATCTCTCCCCCTCTCTCCATACTTGCCTTTTAAGTGAGAGGTAAGRGTGTTGGGGAKAGAGAGAGAGAGGCTTTTGTAGGTTTTGAGTATTTTCTCTTTCCATTCCTTTCCCTTTACATCCTGGTTCATCTCTTGCCTCCCAGGCTGGTTTTCTTCTCTTTGCTACTTGCTTTCCCACCCACCAGACTCCCACCACTGTGCCACAAAAAGCTTYAACAGCTACAGTGCTGAGCTCTGTGACAGAGATGGAGAGCTAGGGGCCAGGGAGGAGCACAGAGGAGATTTCTATGGAGRAGTCTCACACAAATGTTTTGTTTTGCTTGTTTGTTTTTAGGCTCCTCTGCTCTCTTCCAGCCTTTGAGAAGGTCCTGGCTGGTCCTGCACACTCACAGGAGACAACAACCCTAAGCAGGAGATATTGAAAAGCCACTCCTTGCTTTCCTCTGGTGTTTGAACTTCTTTGCTGAGCAAGAGATGCCATACTCTAGCGCCAGAATTAGAAGGATGTAGGACACCAATGCTATGGAAAAGTCTTCCCCTCCACCCTTTTCCTCCACCATCTTCCATAACAAACCCATCCTTTCCTGTGATGGAAAGTGGTGATGGAAAAACTGACACCCTCTGAACTCAGACTTCCTGAGTGTTTGCTGGTACCAGTGCCAGCTATTAATGTCATCCAGCAGGGCTGATGCTGTTCCCTCCCAAGCCTGGCCACCCCCACGTGTCCCATTCCTTCTGCAATACCCTTCCTGTTCCCTTCTCGTGTTTGGTGTGTATTCCAGCCCCACAGGTACCTTRGGYTGTCCYACCTCCCTAAACCTTTCCATCTACCCAAGCCCTGCATTTCCATGATTTCCATTCCCATCCTGCTCTATAGCCCTGCACTGTTCATTCCTGACTGCCTTCCCCACACCTTGGAGCTCCATCCTTCAGCTCTGTGTCCCTCACTGCTGCRGAGGTAATGCCAGAAGGGCAGGTCCCAGCACTTCCCACTGGGCGGGAATGCAGGGATCAGGATGGGCGTGGTGTGGGATGCGAGGTGTGAAAAGCTTTATTCTCCTTCCCTGTGCCCGCTCCGTGTTCAGGCTGCGGTTACCTGAATCATCTTCTGACACAATGCTGTAGATGAAGCTGCCGGGGGGGTGCTCGGCCGCCCTGCGGTACCACAGAGGGAAGTGGTCCATGGTGAAGATGCTTTCCTTGTCCTTCTGCGTCAGGAATTTCCTGCCGAGGGACAACACGTTGTTGGCGGTGCGGAGGAGCGGCGGCCCTGCTCGGGGCAACGCAGCGGGAACACCTGCGGCCGGGCGCAGGGCCGCACCTCATCACCCGGGGCTTTTCCAGGGCCGAGGGCAGGCGGTGTCCCGCTGTCCCTCGGTACCCCCCTGTCCCTCGGCTTCCCGCTGTCCCTCGGTATCCCGCTGTCCCTCAGTACCCCGCTGTCCCTCGGTATCCCCCGGTGTCCCCTCAGGGCAGGGCCGGGCCCTCGCTGGCTCCTGAGGGGAGGCCGCGCCCGCCGCGCCTCCCGCGCCCGCCGCCAGGTGCCGCTGTTGGCCCGGCCCAGGCCCCGGGCGGGCGCTGAGGCCGGGCCGGCCGCGGCTCTGAGGGGAACCGGGCACCATGGCAGGGAACCGGGCACCATGGCAGGGAACCGGGCAGTGGAGCAGGCTTACCGGGCAGTGTAGCAGCGTTACTGCCGGGCAGCACGGCAGGGTTACCCGGAATGCCACCCCGCGGGCAGCGGGCACAGATCCCGAGTGCGGGCTGAGCGGGTGTATGAGGGAAGCACAGGCGCGGCCGGTTTGTGGCCGTTCCTCACTGCAGGGCATGGGGAGCACGGCAGGAAAGGGGATTAGGCGATCTCCTACAAACCAGCTGCCCCTAACGTAAGGTTAGCAGCTGTGTGTAAATCCTCATCGCAGGAGAGGCTCAGAGCAGAGACCTCGTGGCAGCCTTGCAGTATCTGAAGGGGGCTCCTGGGAAGCTGGAGAGGGGCTCTGTTAGGAACTGCAGTGACAGGGCAAGGAGAAGTGGGTACAGATTGAAAGARGGGAAATTTAGGTGAGCTACTGGGAAGAAATCTTTTACTATGAGGCGGGTGAGAAGCTGGAACAGGTTGCTGCAGGAGGTTGTGGGTGCCCTAGCCCTGGCAGTGTTCAAGGCCAGGCTGGGTAAGAGTTTAAACAATTCAGTCTAGTGGGAGGTGTCCAAGGCAGAGTGGGTCGGGAACAGATGATCTTTAAGGCCCATTCCAACCCCTTACATTCTGTGATTCCTAAAGAGGCATGAACTGAAGTGCTTGAGCAAAGAGGTGCTTCTGAAGGCAAGGGGATGTCCTGGGAGCATGGCAACACAGGCAGTGGGTGCTCAGGAGAGACCTCATGAAAATCAGGTCAYTTGCTTCCCTGGAGGTTCATACAGCTTGCCTGGCAAATCCCTTTGTTTGCAGGCTCTTGTTTTGCTGTATATTTTGACGTAATGATAATTCCTCATTTACGATTCCTTCCTTCCAGGGGATTCCAGAAGCCCTTCCTGTGGTACATGTGGGGGTCTGTCTGCAGTGTGGTGACTGTGACTGTTTAAAGCACTGAACACTGCTCCTGATGAGCAGTGGGGAATCAGGACTCATCAATTAGCCTCCTGCAGCACACAGCATTTCTCCCCTGTTGCCAGAGACTGAATTGTTCAGACTGCTTCAAACACACGAGGAGTGTCACCTTTCAGGCACAGCAGAGCTTGAGTGTAGGACTCGTGTTTGGGGAACCTGGGGACAGTGAAACAGCTGCCAAGAAGCTAATGACCACCACCCACATGGTCCCTTTCTGTTCCATCTGCTGGTGTGCCTGTGTGACCTGTCCTTTCCTACAGCAGCACGCAGCAGCCTGCAYATCCAAGCTGTGACAGAATGCAAACTGCCCTTTCCACGTCAGAACCCTTCAGTGCACACACACTTGTGCCTTGGGGGAGAGGCCAGGAGAGTGAATGGGATGTGACASATGTCAGTCACATCCTTAACGCCTCACTGGGATGCTGCTGTGATGAGGGCAGTGGGAGAGGCAGAACAGCATCAATCTGGCACAGCAATTGAGACACAAAGATCAAACACAGCCAAGCTGGAATGTCGCTGGGGCTCTGGAGTGCAGAGCCTTTGCACTGCAAAATGGTCCTGGGGATGTGTAGTAACTGTGGGCATTTTSTGTGTCAGCTGACTGAAGTCAGGGAATGGTTGAAGGGTTTCATTCAAATCAATGCACTYTGGGATGGTATTTTAAGAAAAACTCAAAAGGACCAGAGGAAGACAAAGGCCCCCTACCCTGATTCTGTGAATCAGCATTAATGCCATCAACGTGTTGCTTCTTTCCATTCTATCTCCCCAAAAGCATTTCTAAGGCTGGTGGTGATTTCTGCTGCCCCTTCAGAGACACTAATAGAAACCCTTTAGTGCAATTAAGGACTTACTTGTTGGAAATCTTCTCAGAGCCCACGTACAGGGCACTCCTCATGAGCCCAGCCCGAGTGCCYAGAAACGCCATCTCAATGCCTGCCTCAGTGTCCCTGGGGAACACAAACAAACARTTGTCAGGAGAACAGCCACCATCCCTGCCCCAGSGTGAGGGCCTTTCAAACTTGAAGCCACATCTGCAGACCTGGTCCCAAGTTCATTTGCAACAAACTCCATTTACAGCAGGAGTGATACTGGCTACTYCCTGCCAATGCAACAAGTTGTTACTGGCTGACAACTGGCAGGCTTMAGATTTGTGCTCAGATTTAAACCTTTGAAGTCTGCTTATTTCAGTCTCTTTTAAGTAGGCCATAAGCTCCTCTGCCCCTGCTAGCTCTGCTCAGGCTACTCTCCTGAGGCTGAAGTGCAGGAGAGGAACTGCAGATGGAAAATGGCTGGATCAGGGATGCAGAGAATGGCCAGGAYAGCAGACTGTGACCAAAGAGGGTGTGTTGGTGTAGCCATTTAAAGCTGTGCTGATAATTGGGTCTCCTAGCAGGACTGTCACTGRCTCAGCTYCTGTTAGTGTAGGAATACAAGGAATGAAACAGGGACAGGAGTCCAGTGGCCATGTATCTCTGTAAGTAACACACTGTCTGCTGAAAGAAGATCTGTAGGACATGGTACAAGACACCACAAGCAACAGGTGCCTCACTGGAAATAATAAAAYACAGAGTTGTTTACTGAAGCCAGCCTGTGCACTATCTTCCTGAGGTTCAATCTGGRGGTACCACCAATAGAGACTCCACTAGAAAAACCCTCCCCAAACTAAAGACTCTCCCAGGGAGGCCCAGCTTACTGAGTTCACTCCTGAGAGACACTTTTCAAGCTAYTGACCTATTTCTATCACCTTTTTSAGCTATTTCTATAGTTTCTTGTATGCTATGTGAAGGTGACCATTTCAGGCACTGCATAAACCCACAGCATCTGGAGATGCATCTTCAGTGGTGTTCYATCCATTTTCATGTCTCCTGCACTTACAAGGACATGTTGAGGGCTAGTGTTGTCCAGTAGGCCTCCATGGGGGCAGTGACCACAGCATCAAACAGCACTTCCTGGACCAACTCCTCATCACCTAAGGAGAAAAAGGAAGAACAAAGATCAGGAGAGAAAGACACATTTATCCCTAGATGTTTTAGAGAGTCTCTRGGTAAGGAGCATCTGCCTGTGCAGGACAGTGGATCCATGTGGCACAGAAAAGAGGCTTCCCATTACAGGGCAGAGRAGAGCTCCTGACACCCTGGGTGGTGGAAAACACAGGAGCAGATGTTACAGCCAAGATCACAGAGTTACAGAATCAATGAGATTGGGAAAGAGCTCTGAGATCATCAAGTCCAACCTAGGACCAAACACCACTGTGTCACCCAGAGCACAGCACTCAGTGCCACTTCCAGTCTTTCCTTAAACACCTCCAGGGACAGGGACTCCACCTCCCTGGGCAGCTGTTCCAAGAACTAATCATCCTTCCAGAGAAGAATTTCTTCCTARTGCCCAAAATCATCAGACCAGTCCCCCTGCAAACTCTGTGCAAGGGTGGTGCCCAAACAAATGTGGGCAAGTGAGAGGCTTTCAAATGAAGGTATTCACTGGACCATCACTTGACTCTTTTCATGGAACAGGCTGTGCACAGCCTTTGCCCCAAATCCCTGCCCTGACCTTTCTCCTGGGTATCCTGYAGAGAGGATACCAACCAACACCTTCCACTCAAGTAGTTTTCTTCAAAACCACTAGAGACATTTTAAATGTCCCTTTGCTCAYTGGCTTCTCTGGCAGCCCTCCTTCCTTCCCGTGAGTCACAAAACATTTTCCTGTCCTGGTTTTCACCAGATGCTCATGCCAGTCCAGGCTACCAGTCTAATCCACTTTGGSCTGGAGCTAAGAAGTGATTAGGGAAGTTCAAGGTATCATCATGTGCTAAGTGACATGTCCCAGAAGCCCATTTCCTTGACCTGCTTTGTCTGTACTGCCCTGCCTGCACTAATCTGTGAGAACACAGGGCTATCATGGTGCAGAAATGCCTCTTTCAGTGCTCTTCCAGATGGAGCCACCCCACCACTGCAATGTTTCTGGCACTGAAACTTTCTGGGTTGATGTTCCACATGTCCCTTGAGGTTTTAGCTCAACTTCTCCCAAATTTCTTTGTCACAGATCTCAGGATCCTTCTCTCCATAGTCGTTGTTATTCAAGCCTCAAAATCAGAGCCCACCTTGAGATCTTTCCCTCTCCAGGCCCCCCAGGTCAATGTTCAAATTGTATTTGCTTTTCCCCTGCAGCACTTCCAAGCCTGCATCTTTCTCCAAGTCAGCTGTCCTGAATTTTTCCTCCTCCCTGGCCTCATCAACTCATTTATCTCCAAGGACAGCCAGGAGGGATCTGCTMACATTGTGCAAAAGAGGAAGGATTACTGGATTACAGTTGATCTTACTTTTAAGAGATTCCCATCCTTGTGCCAGAGGTTTGTGCCTCTGAGGTGCAGCATTACATGCAAAAGCTTGTACTTGGCACAACTAAGGGGGCTGAAAGACACCCTAAAACCAAAGTGCTGTAAGGAATTCCTGTGCACAGCTGCCCATCTCTGCCTCCTGAAAGAGATCCCACTCTTCAGCTGCAGGAGAATGGCACCTGGTGCAAGGGATGAGCAGCAAGGGGAGCAGGGAAGATAATAATCCTGTAACCAATTTTTCCTCCTGGATCCACTACCTGTTGTGTTTGGAAAACAGAATTAATAATCCTTGTTCTGAAAGAACCCATCTCTCCAAAGGGCACCCTGAGCCCTTGGAGGATGGTGCCTGGTGTCCCTGGGAAACTGAGTTGTCTCAGCACTTTTCCTGGCTTCTCCTGCCATTGCCCCCTCTAGGCCAGTYAATCTGTTTTAACCCTGGTGTGCAGCCCCTGCCAAGCTCCATTCAAGCCTTCCACTTTCCAGTGTTTTCTATGCTGAGACCTCCAATAAGGCTGAGTTATGTGTCAGCTTTGAAATTGAAAAAAATTGCTCTGATAGAGACCAGGAGGTGGATCCTGAGCTCATTTCCACTTGAGAATCAGTCTGGGCTTGAGTTCAGTCCTGCCTGTGTGAGCAAGTGCCACAGGGGCTCAGTGTGGCACCAGTCAGTGTGTGATGGGCACAGGAAGGCCCCAGCAGCGCCTGGCACTCACATTCCAGGTCGGCCTCCTCTCCAGTGAGGAAGCGGATCACAGCCTCCAGCTGGCTGAGCTTCCGGTGGGCGGGATCGATGTCGGTGATGCAGTAAATCCTGGAGGGAAGGGACAGGACACCCAACAGGGCAAAGAGAAACCACAGTCAGACAAATGCTCCTGGATGATAATAACTGCAAAGAGAAAGTCAGCACGAAACCTTGCTCTGCAGAGTATTTACCATTGCATGTTGTGCCCGCTCTAAATCTAACAGTGTGGCTGTAAGCCAAACCCTACCACGGCACCAAACACCAATTAACCTGACCCCTGTGCTCAGGAGGGCTGCTGTGCTCTCCAGCATCAGCTCAATGCAACAGAGCTGTTCCAAACCCTGCCAGCAGTTTCCTGTGTCACGTTGTGTAAGATGTGTACCTGTGCCTGACAATAACAGTGTGATGGAGAGACCTGAAAAGCAGAGGGTTATGTGCAACGTGAGACCAGACTAGGGGCAAAAAAACGACAGAGGAACAAAGTGTGAGACAAGGAATGATCYTGCAGTGTGATGTGGTGACAACAAAAGCTGTCCCACAGGGACACAACTGCAGGAGCCTCAGGACACAGTCTGGGGAGAAGTGGAAGAATGTATGAGAAATGCTCTGTGCCATAAAGGAAACCAGTCTTCTAATCCTGCTTCCAATTTTGACCACTCCATTGTCAGAACAAGGGAGAGGAAGGGGTTAGAAGAGAGAATTAGAACCCATAAAGGGGCTGAAAGGAGTGATTTATGAGAACAGTCTAAGAGAAATGAATATGTAAAGTGTGGTAAGCTGACACCTGAAGTCAGGAGCAGAAGAAGGAGAAGTYGCTTTTTGTGTCTCAAATGTGCTGCTTGGGAAGCTTGACAGTGTAATGAGAGGTGAGAAGGGGTGCAGGGCTGCTTGAATATAGTTATTTTGGCTTTGATACAGCCTGGGTTCATGTGGCTGAGTGGGACTGAATGTTGGGTTCATGAAAACCCCAAAGCTCACAGCAATAAATGGAAAGTGCCGTGCTTCCCCCTGTTCCACATCCAAACCAAGCAAAACCCTAAGTTCTGCTTGCTATTGAAACAGGGGYCATAAATCACCTCGGTGTTCACTGCAAGTTAGGTCTAGGCTCAGTTCAGAAGGATGCCAACCAAAAATAAACCAGGATTTAAAAAAGCACTTCAATCTCTCACCAAGCTTGCAACAAAGTTCCCCAACAGGTCTGACATAGTGTAGGTTTTGTAAGACAATTCTGACAACACAAGGAGGAACAAAGTAMGTCTGAGCACAGAAGACTGAGGATAAATCTCAGCTGTTCCTTAGGAGAGGAATGTGCCTGGTCTTGGTGGGATGTCCCAAAGGAAGAGGTGAAACTCAATTGCCTGCAGACAATCAGGTCTTTGCAGGTACAGTACTGCTCTTTCCCCAGGCCACAGAGGGTGGTGAACCCCAACCATTTTGCTGGGAACTYTGCCCAGATATGAGGACAAAGTCCTGTGTCACTGACAGGATTTCCTCCACTTACCATTCATTTGCTAAAGACAGGTCTGGCTGGAGCAGGTCGTGCAAACCTGGAACCAGAGGGCACATGGAGCATTCAGTGAGGATGCAGACACAGAGGCTCTGAAGGACAAGTGGGGACATTCAGAGCAGCTCCCTTGTCCCTTTCAGCTTTACCCACCTTCTTCCACTGAGGTGTTCCCCAGCAGAATGTACTCCCCGTGCCCCCTGGACAGCACAACACCCAGGCTGCAGGCAAGGAGGRAAACAAAAGGCTTGTCAGCAAGGAGAGGTGTCATTCCCTGCAGTGACARCCCTTAAAGACATTACCTCCCTCCACAGCTATTAAAGAAAAGCACATCATCAGAAGAGGATTARGTGAGATCCGATTTCAGCACAGGGGCTGAGGAGCCTGTCTGCAGAGCTACGAGGCACTGCTGGGGACAATTCTTTTGGCCAGCATTGTAGGTTCAGCTCAACAATAACATTTCTCAAATCTCTGCCAGTTTCAAACCATTTCAGCTGGGGGAATGAAACCAACCCTCCCCTCCCACACACACACACACACAATTTGCTTCATTTGTTATTTGTTGTTTTGTCATTTTCAGTGTATAACAATGTTGGGATTTTTTTTAAAGCCATGCACCAGAACCATACACCATATGCAGTGGAAATGAAAATYTAAGCTCTGAATTTCAGGTAAATCATAATATTCCTTTTGAACTGACCCCAAATAATATATTAATGGCAATAGGAACAAAGAAGTCAGTTATTCCTCCTGCTCTACTCATGGCTTGTAGCAAGATTTATGAAGAGAAGGGACTGATGTGCTGTCCCTGAGCACACTTCTGATCCACTGTACTGGTGCCACGAGTCCCTGCTCACCTGAAGGGTGTGCCACTGATGTCCGTGAAGAAATAATCATTGGTGAGGAAGAGAACTCGTTTCTGCAAGAAGAGAATGAGTAAGAGAGACCATGTGAGAGAGCAAGGGCACAGTGCTGATGGAGACCTGGGATAAGGTCCCCAAGGCTGAGCAAAACCAAYAGCTCCCAGCCTGCCAGGGCTGGCTGGAGGCTGGGATGAATGTGCAGCATTCAGCAAATCCAGCAGCTCGAGACTTTCAGGATCCAGGCAGCCACTCTATCTTTCCAATAAGGGCTGCAGATAAACCTTTCTTTGTTCTGGGGCTGCTGCACTGGCTGCAGGAAGGGCTGGGGGGAAGCTGCCCTCCCTCTGGCCCCCTCCAAGCACAGGGCTGGGGCCCTGCTGCTCTTCTACCAGACACAGCCACCCTGAAGCTTTGCACATCATCATCATCTGCAGCAGGAGGGGGGCTCAGGGCAGATAGGAGGGAGGGGTGGAGTGGAAGGAGAGGCAGAATGGCAAACCTATCCTCTGTGTGGGTGGGCAGCCAGGGCCAAGTCTCCCCACTCCTGTGGGAAATGCTGATATTCCTGACATTTGCTTCCAAGCCAAAGTGGGGCAAAACATAAGCATCTTGCAAGTTTGTTAAAAAAATCAGTTTAAAAAAAAATCTACATTTTCAATTTGGAAAAAAAAGTGCTGTTTCAAATCCAAGCCATTTTGATTCACACGCAATATCTTTTTCAGACTGACATTTCAACTGAAGACATTTCAGATTATTGAAAGCTGCTTCAGAACTTCATCTGTTTGCCAGACTGGCCTTTTCCTGTAGGAAAGTGTTGATTTCAGTGGAACGCTTTTCCAAAGGAGAAAAGTTTCTGGAAAGTTTCTATCCAAGCCTTATGCCAGTATATGAACCCTAATATGTTTAAAATCCTAGACCCAGTCTGAGAACGAGGTGAGAGGATGTGTGTGGGAGACAGGGCAGWGAACACAGAAAAGGCAGTGTTCCCCAGGGAGAGCTGTGCCTGCTCTGAGCTGCTCGAGCTGAGCAGCCTGGAAGTGGAGCAAGGCACAGAGGGCTCCAGCTCCACACTGTGCACCAAGGCTGTGCTCCCTGTGCTGACAGGGATGGGGGACATCATTAGGTGTGATGGGGATTCAGGAGATTGCCAGAGGAGGAGATGGCAGGTGGCTTAACCCCTTTCCTCCCCTCTCTTAATGCATGGCAACTGTATTGCTCAACAACAGGCTCTTCTGCTGGGCCAAGACCACACAGAATCACAGAATCAYTGAGGTTGGAAAACACCTCTGAGATCACTGAGCCCATCCTTGGACCTATCACCACCTTGTCAAGCAGACCACAGCACTCAGTGCCACGTCCASTCATTCCCTGAACACCTCCAGGGATGGTGACTCCAGCACCTCCCTGGGCGGTCCACGGCAGTTTTCACACAACCCTTTCCATGAAGTTATTTCTCTTAATGTSCAAGGTCTTCCAAAGGGTTGTGATACCCTAAAAAATATCCCTTGGTGGTGTTTTGGTGGCTGTGGGTGGTACAAAAGGTAYTAACCCTCCCTTTTCTTGCCTGTCTGACCTGATGATGGAGGCAGGGAGGCACAGAAMAGACCTGGCCACTAAGACCCTTTCCTTTAGCAGGGCTTGTTCTGCTCCTCCTTTTTTCCCCTGATCTGCCTCTCTTCTGGAGAGAGCYCAGCCAGCCCCAAGACAGCAGGAGGTACCACCACTTATCCATGGAATGGAAAAGAAGCAGAGGCACCCTTGAGCCAAGTGGGGCTGAGGATGCCCAGGCAGGACTGTGCCACACAGCAGGGATGGAGGGAGGAGAGCACAGGCATGCTGGCACAGGGACAGGATGGCTGACTGCCACCCCCTGCAGCCTGGGGACACAGGGATTTCCAGGCTGGCTGCTGTGCTGGGCATCCAGGCCTGGCTGTTGTCTTACCAAGCTTTGCCACACCTTCTACCTGTGTCCTCTCTCCTTTGTTTCACAGTCACAGCCCTTCTGTCCTCAGAGGCACTTCTGCCCCTAGATCTGCCTAACAACTGCCTCCTGTATCTGTTCCTCTCTGTCTCACTGTCCTGGGTACCTTCCTGAAATCAGTGTGGGGTATGACATTTATGTGGCTGACACAGTAATGTCTGTCCCYTTCACTCAGGTCTTCTCTCCACAGTCTGGCTGCCTCATGCTCTTTGTTCCAAGGCTCTGTCAGCACTTCCTTTGTTTCAGTGCTGCTCTGCTTCATCAGCTAGCAGAGTACAAGTGGGAATTACTAAGCTTCATTTCTGGTTTGCACTCCATGTGTACTCTGATAATAGCAGAACTGTCACAGACTCAGCCTCAGTCCCCTGTTGTGCTTCAGAATGAAACAAATATCTCTTTACCAAGGCTACTTTTTGTTATCTTCTTTTTCCCCTGGGTAGGGGAGCAGAAGGATGTCTCTAAACTATTRAACTAAAAGATATCATTGGATGACTCAGAACAAGTTGAGGGTGCACAAAGGGGTTAAGMCAGCAAAAGAAGAAATGTAGACCTACAAAGAATAGATCTTTCTCTAAAACCTTGATTGGTTTTCTGATAGAATAACTAAGGTGATGGACAAAGCAAACMAAGGACATGCAATATATCTGGGTTCATACTAAGTACTTGCAACAGCTTCTCAAGAACTTTTATTCCAAACAATTAGTTAAAGTGGTCTTAAATAAGATATGGAGGGAGAACCAGCTGCAGAACTGTAAACAAAAAGAAACAGTAAACAACAGGCTGTGGAGGGAAGGGAATCTGCTGGGAGGAACAGACTCTGCCTTAGCAGCCCTTCTGTACAGGCATGTATCTGTAAGACAAAATAGAACATTTCTCTGCACACTGAGAGAAAGTGTCTCAACAGCCCTTAAAATTAGAAAGGCTGGATGAAAAGGAGAGGTGGGTTTCATGTGGAAAAATGGCAACTGGAAAAAATAGCTAAGAAACACAGAACTGAGGGAGGCAGTTCCAGCACAGCTGTGGGAGGGAGGAAAAAAACCTGAAGGGGCAGCAGAAAGGAGATTGGGGGCTCCCTGTTCAGAAATATCCTATTGCAGAGAATAGCTGCTCTCTGCAGAGCAACAGGGAAACAGCCACATCATTCACTGAAGCTCTGTTACTTGGGCACCAGAAATGATAGAGGAATCAACAGGAACAATCATGATAGCTGAAAAATATGCAAATATTTCAAATGCAGATGTCAGCAATGCCCAGGAGAAGAAAAGCAGAGCCATCCACAGGTCTGTGGGAGTTGSAAACACCAAGAACAGAGAGAAAAAATATATAGTGACAAGATCTAAAATATGTAGGGACAAGATCTAGCAGGACAACCACTCAGAAGAAACAGAGGGCTGCCTTCATGAGGAAATGGCCCATTTCTGCAGTGGCTGTGAGCATTTGGTTGGTTGGAATGGGTGCTGACTGTGGCTTAGCATGGGAGCAGTTCAGCCAGCCACTGCAAAAAATGCTCTCTATAAAGGATGGAAAGTTCTCTTGAAATATAGAAGACTCCTGGGCAGTGTAACTTGCAGGACTCTGGAATACTTCCTAACAGGAAATGATGAAAGCCAAAATCTTCAAGAGAGTTAAATAAACGTGAATGAAAAAGTACCAGTGARCATAAATGTAGGAGATAATTTTGCACTGATTCCAAAGGAAGATGTATGACCCTGCCCTGGAGCTGGTAGGGAGGGTTCAAAAGTCTCCATTTCACTAGGACTTTTCATAAAACATCTGCAAATATTTGCATAGAAATTTAATCCTGGACCTGGATAAAGGGAATCACATCCTGAGAAAGTGAGGGACAAAGTTTTCTTGAGTGGTTTTGGGTAGGGAARGAAGAGGGTGGCAAAACAGTCTCCAAATCTTCTTCTGCCTCAGTCAGGTCAGCAGAGTCTTGCCCTGTTCTAACTCTTGAAGAGCTCTGACTCATTTCACAGCCCTATAACCACTGAACTACATGCCTTTTGGCTTTGCCTGGACAAAGCAGGGAGCTGAGAGACATTTCCAGTACCTTGCTGAGAGCAGAATCTTGGTAGGCATACTGAGCACTTCTAATGATGCTCTCCTGTGTGCCTCTAGCACATGTGTCATGGATGTGGTGAAACAATAAAACCCTCACACTCAGGAATGCTGCACATTAAAAACCACMTCCTTTGTGGTTCCTCAGTGCCCACTTCCCAGCCACTCCCCTGTGTGACCTGRRGAGGATCATTTCTTACCCCTTTGTCCACRGGGACCTTCACATCCATGGAGAGGTAGCCTGTTTCCCCATTGATCATGGCACTTCTCAGCTGAAATGGTGAACAGGTTTGGTGTTAGTGTCTCCCAGCAGGGACAGCAGGAATTCACAGAGCCACCTGTCATTAACACACAGGGGCTGGCASAAAGAATCACTGTTGGTTCCCTCCCCAGCTCTGTCTTGCTCCTTTCAAACAGRAATCCTGTTTGCAGTGAACACAATCCTTGGACAGGCAAGCTGATAAGTGATACAGAATAGTAATAGTTTATCCTGAAAGCTTGTTGATGTGTCTTTCTGSAATCTATGAAATTGCCAGTCCCAGTTACAGACTTCCCTGTTTGCAGCCAGAAATTCATTAGCACAGTGCTTTGAGAGCCTGGAAGAGGAGAAAACTGAGAAACCCACTAACTCCCTCAGACTGAATCCAGAGCTCTTTGAYATTTTAAAAACTGATTTATAAATCATAGGCTGTATTCAGCACCACTTCTGAGGTGCAGCAAAGCAGCTGTTTAGCACAGCAAAGCAAGGCTGTATGAGAGCAGGGTAGGCAGTGAGAAGACCACTTTATTCATGCCAGGTTCCAAAGGTAAAATGTAATTTTCACAGCGACTCCCAGCCTCTTGCAAGAGAGATCCAGGAAATTTTTCCACAAGTGCAGAGGCTTTGACTTCAGGTCCAGCCTGCCAGAGCATATCAAGTCTATTGCTTTAGGCTGGATAGAAAAAAATAGGTGGGAAGTTAAGTTACTCATTCACAAATTGTTTCCTTACTTCCAGAGACAGGCCTCCATTCAGGTGCTGGCCAGTCCCAACTGCACTGGCTTTACAAGGCCATGGGGTTGTTCATGATGGCTGTTTGATGTGGGTTATTTACAGACCTAGAATATGAAGCTCATGTTTCCCAAGGCCCACATCTTGGAAATGAAAACACTGACTGGTACTATTACTGCTTTTTGGCTAAGAGTGTTTGACCTTCTTCCAGAGCCTCAGCATGCTCTCTGTTCTGCTCTGACAGCCTGCAGGATTTGCTGTGGGTCCTGGGTTTACAATCACAGAATATCCTGAACTGGAAAAAAGGATCACCAAGTCCAGCTCCTGGCCCTGCACAGCACCATCCCCAAGAATCACACACCATGTGCCTGAGAGCATTGTCCAAATGCCCCTGGAGCTGTGGCGGCTGGGGCTGTGCCCACTGCCCTGGGGAGCTGTTCAGTGCCCAAACACCCTCTGGGGAAAAATCCTTTCCCTGATACCCAACCTAAACCTGCCCTGGCACAGCTTCAGGCCATTGCCTCGGGCCCTGGCACCGTCACACAGAGAGGAGATCAGTGCCTGCCCCCTCCTCCCCTCTCAGGGAAGCTGTACCTGCAGTGAGGTGTCCCCTCAGCCCCCTCCAGGCTGAACAGACCAAGAGCCCTCAGCTGCTCCTTGTCTGGTTTCCCCACCAGCCCCTTCCCCTCTTCCCCCTCACACTGTGAATATCCCTGTGTTGCTCTACAGCCAAGCCAAACCCTTGCTGCTGCCTGCTGCAGGTTGCACCAYTGAGCATCACTTGGTGCTTTTCAGACAATGCCAACCAACTTCCCTCTCCTGGATTTCCCTTTGCAGCAGGCTGTGTTACACATCAGCAGCACTTGGGCACATTTTTCCAGCCTGAATGTGCTGCTTATCAGTRTTGCTGAGATGACACTGCAACTGCTGTTGAGTCTGTCACTGAGCTAATAGCACAGTACAAATGTGAGTGCTGAAATGCTGGCAGCTCTCTGCTGCAGTGGGTGTATCTTGAGAGCCTCTCGACTTGCTGAAGTCACACTGCAGATCCTGCTCACGTCACTGAATGTCTCTGCACCCTCTGGGACTGCAACCTTTCCTTCCTCTGGAAGATGCAGTGCAGGAACTCCAAGTGGCTTTTGTTTCTCATGCTGSTTTCATGATTTATTTGTCCCCTGGRTAGTTTTACTCTGTCTATGGACAGCAACCTTACCCTTGGTATTGTGTTTGCACTCAGTGTCAGTGTCAGTTGGTCAGACAGGAACCCACTTGCCAAAAAAATAGGAGAGTAAAGTAGATCTTTCATTTCCTGGATTGTTTTTTTTAAATAGCAAACTAGGTAAAGAGGAATAGCTCTAAAAGTGGCTCCAGTGAGAGAGAAAACTCCAGTGGGAGCAAAGTCCTACAAGAGATCAGTGAACCTACACAAAGCCACTGACAATTTGCATCTTGRTGGTTCCACTGCATGGAAAGCTTCTTACTTTTGTCCTGCTTTCCACCTTACATAGTTCTGCTGTGTTCCCTTTCTCAATCTGCCACTTTTCCACCTCCCAAACTCCTTTGATGTTGCCTTTGTACGTGGCCTACACTAGTGGCAGTGCTGCTTTGATGCTGGTGCTGCTCTGTTTGTCCTACCTGTTGAGTGGCTATCTATAGCATCAGATCCGTTTATCTCAGCAGTGTTCCCTGTAATCCAGAAGCATGTGTCTCACAGCTAATTCCATCCTACTCCAAATTCAGCTCTTATCTTTGCAGTTTAAGTATCTATTTCCTCCTAGTTCTGAGTAAAACAAAACCAGCCACAGAGGAGCCTCTCAATATTCTCATTTTATCTGGGCTCCTAGATGTGCAAGGCAGCAGTGTGCAGCTGTTATAGGTGCATGCTGTTTCTTCTCTATCACTTGTTAATAATTTTGCTCAAAAGACAGTAGACAAGGGTTTGGGTTGCTTGGGTTTTTTTGGTTTTTTTTTTATCTTTTCCCTCTGGTCAGTTATTGCTTTCAGTGCAATAAGGTGGTTTCTGGATTTTCTTTCCCCAAGTGTCTAAGCTCTTTATCCTCTGTGTCTGTCACTAATAGTGACTGCAAGCTTTAGTCTCTTAATGAGTGCACTTCCTTGTTCCTGATCTCCTTAGCTGAGTGGCTTCAGCTGTATCTCACATCCTGCCTGTGTGGGTGACATCACAGGACACTGCCACACTCCTAAACCACTCTGGCTTTGTATTAAGGCAGCATTAGGGCCTTGTACACACAGACAGACTCCCTGGAGCATCCTCCAAAGTGCTTCCTCCTCCTGCCAGCACTTCTCCTTCTTTGTTCCATGAGAGGGAAAACTCATGCTGGGAAGAAGGCAAGCACTTGGCAGGGGAGCTTCATGCTTTGTCCTCTTGTAAACCACCCACCTCTCTTAGTCAGAGCCAGTCAGGCACAGAAAAACAACATGAGAGCCCCCCACACCTTCCACACAGGCACACAAACCTACAGCAGTGACTAAATGCACTTTGTGACACTCACTATTTCATCCCGGTCTTCCCACTCCACTTCKGAGAGATCGACGCTGTTGTAGTTGGGCTTAGGCTTCAGCTTCTTCCCTTCTTTATACTGGCATTTAAAAGAAAAAAAGGAAATTATTCAAGTAAGTGGCTAGATCCATTCCTAAACTAACCCTTTAAGAATTGGTGTGTAATTGGAATACAGGAGTGTCTCATTTGTTCTCTGACCAGGAAGGCAGAGTTWGTGTGAGTGTGTTCTTGGTGCCATGTCACACTGGCAGTGAGGGGCCAGGGGAGCTCCAGTGGGACAGACAGGGACACAGCCAAACTGACAGGTAGAGGCTATGGCCTCCTTCTCCTGAGCACATGGGTGCCACACCCCTGCCTGCAGGAAATCAGTTTTTCCTTCAGCTAAGAGTATAATCCCATTAACATTATAATACCAGCAGGAGATCTCCTCTGGTGGGAGTCAGGCTTTGATTCCACTCACGGGAGGTTTTTCACCCAGAGCTAATTGGCACAAGAACGCTCTTCCACTGATCTCYGGGCTGAGGGGAAGGTGTGAATGGGGCTGGCAGAGGCCGATTGTGGGTGGGAGGATCAAGCAGTGCCCTGGAGACACGGCGTGTCCCTTCTCTTCTCACACCGTGTCCCTTCTCCTCACACACCGGAGTGACTCCCGGTGCCCGTGCTCTCCCTGGGCAAAGCTGCCTTTGGAAGGCAGGGCCACCGTGGGGCTTCTCCTGTGGTGACCACCTCAGTGCTTATTACAGCTGTGAGCAGGTGGGTTTGTGCTGAGCAGCACGTGTCTGGAATGTCAAATCATCCCGTGCCTGGCTGTCAGGGTACTTGCTTGAGGGTCAGCACCTCTCAACATAGAAACACCCAAATTTCCAGCATGCAGGGCCCCAACATCTCCCCTCCTGTCTGAGCCCAGGGATGAGGCCAGCTGGCCCTCCTGCTCCTGGGTGCCTGTCAGTCAGAGGCTGGGGGCCTCCTCAGCTCCAAAACCCCCCAGAAAGCAGAGGCAGCACTGGAGGTCAGTGAGCCCAGGCCAGGCAAGGCTCTCAGTGCCCAGCTGTACGTACCAGAGGACGCAGGTCGGGGTGTGAGAGGATGTAGCCRTTGTTGGTGTTCAGGAAGGCGTAGCCATGGACACCCAGCTGGGGAAAGAGGCAGCACAATCATCAGTGCTTCAGCTCAAACACTGCTGGGCARTGGGTGCTGCTGGCACCACCAGCACTGAGAAATACTGTCCTCTTAAAGGCATTGACCAGCAGAGGATGGAATGCATCCCAAAGCAGGTATCTGTCTGCTCTGTTGGATGCACAAAGGGACATGCAGGGAGAAGGTTTGTGTGCACGTTCAGGAACATTTGCCCTCCTCCAGTCTGATTGTCACTGTGCACAGTTAGCACCCAGACTGAGCACAGGAAATGGGCAGTGATGGGCAATGCTGCACACAGCACAGTGACAGCTCCCTGTGCCCATCACTGCACTGCACTGAAGGAAAAGTGAGCAGGAATYTCACAGACAGCTTCCCTGGAAACCCAGTCACACTTTACAGGAGCTCTGCATTATGTTCCAGTGCTGGCAAGGCCAGACCTAACCCAGGCCAATTGTACAAGCCTGTAGTCTCTAAATGCTTTTTAAGGAATGGCATMATCTAACAAGAGCAGACACTGGCTGACCTGATCTGCCAGAGATTTCCCCATTACTCAGCTCGAGCCCATAGATAATGCAAATTCCAGCTACTCCCTGAGTTGCTAAAAACCTGCAGACACCCTGTGCTTGCCAAAACAAGAGGTGTCTCAAGGAAAACAACAATGGGTAAAGTTTCTATCTTTAAAAAAAATGCTGCAACTCTGTTTTCCTACAGAGACAATCCTGGAGGGATATGGCAGGGAAGTGAGGAGGTGAGTCATTTACAGTCTGTGTATTCAGGGAACCAATTCTGTATTTCACACATCCCAGACCAAAACCTTGGACCATCTCTGTGTGAAGCAGTTTTYTGAAAAACACACTTGGCTTCACTCAGTGTGGCAAGAATGAAACCAAGACACTGGATMAGTACATTTCTTTT
This sequence comes from Alauda arvensis, assembly GCA_902810485.1. Classification (NCBI taxonomy): domain Eukaryota; kingdom Metazoa; phylum Chordata; class Aves; order Passeriformes; family Alaudidae; genus Alauda; species Alauda arvensis. The sequence goes on along the minus strand of CADDXX010000412.1, from coordinate 204,807 downwards.
CTGGCCTATTAAAGCTGAAATTTCCCAGCCCAGTAAAAGCATGATCATTAATATACAAACTCCAGAGGTCTGGAATGCTGGAACTGGTCCTTTTGGAGCCCATATGCCAGGGAATTCAAGTTGAGGATCCTGAGTTTCCAAACTGATCTGGAGTTGGAGGAGTTTCTGACAAGATCCTGACAGGTGTCCTGCCACTGATAAAATGAAATCCAAGGTTTTTTTCCCCCACCTCTCCTGGCACTGCTTGGAGGAAAGAACCCTCCTTAGCCCAGAGGAAAAATTATTGTATATCTGTCCTTTAAGTGGCACAGGGAAAGAAAGATGACAAGGCATTATTCTTATACAGAAAATAATGATATAAAAATTGACCCCAACCAGGCAGCTCTGCATGCTGAGTGCAGGCACCCTGACACTCCCAGTTCCAGGGCTGTCACTCCCAGTTCCAGGGCTGTCTGCAGGGTCATTTCCTACAGCTGCCTCTTAATGGCCTGCCCTGCATCCATGTCTGGAAGTGCCACAGAAATTCACAGCTTCTGACAGCACTTTCAGTCCTGTGAGTCTTCAGCAATCAGGTTTTGGACAACTGCCTCACTGGTAGTAATTGTCTGATAGTTCCTTAAGAGAAAGCAAAAGCTTGGAATGTTGGCTCCACTGGCCAGATTTCCTGGTGGTCCTTGGATGTGCTCACTGTCTCCTGCTGTGCAGCCTGGCTGAACAAGGGGTCACTGCCTGGGATTTACAGCACAAACCAAACAGTGACTCTCTGGGGGAGTTTCCTAGGGATGGACTTGTTTTTTTAGAGATACACTGAACCTAGAGCAAATGGAAAGTTCTTTCTCTAACAAWTCTGGAGAGCAAATCCTCTATCCAGGTACAGCACAAAGCAAGTGAGAGCCAACTTTCTGTATGCTGTCCTGCCAAGAAGCCATCATGCTGATCTGGAGAAAGGAACCTCCAGGCATGACAGGAGAGTTGGCTCTCCAGAATCCATTCAGCCCTCAGTTTTTCTGCTAAGAACATTGACAGTGAAACCAGTGCAGCTTTTGCCAGCTGGCATGGCAACTCTTGTCCACTGGGAACTGGATATAAAACTTCAATTCCTCTAACCCAGGCTGTCATCTCTGAGGGATCTAGGCTGGTGACCATCAGGGGGCAAAGGTTCCATGACCTTCTGCCAGCCTGCTGGGATCACCCAGTCCTTGTGCTGCTGAAGCAGCCTGAAAGCTTGCAGCAGTGAATGATTTCATATGTGCTATATTCAAACCACACASCACTACATCCAACAGCTCTTCCCTTATGCTCACAGATTTTCCTACAGAGCAGAGAAGTGATTTTTCAGCCATGCCCATGGAAGTGTGAGCAGTGACTCTGCTGTGCAAAGGAACCAACTGCATTATTTCAGTCTTACCTTGTAACGTGGAGCAAGTTTTAACAACTCCCTCAGGGGCACATCAGAGCCCACCACACCCAGAAGAATGCCATGGGATCGCTTGAAAACAAAGGAGAATCCATTTTCAGGAGCAAAGCCTGGGTGGTTTTCTACCTGAAAACACATTATTGCCCTCCCAGTAGTCTCTCACCCATCCCCTCCAGGCTTGTGTGGAAGTGGTCATTCAAAACCAATTAACAAACTCCAAAAAGTCCCAAGAGGTTCTTCCAGTGTTTATGGAGAAGAGTATTTYTACACAGCACTAGTCAGTGTTCACTGCTGTGATTCAGAAGTAACATACAATAAGTTTTGAGGGCAAACCTTTGCATTCAGTACGTGTAAATACCCATAAGGTCAGGAAAATCATGCAAACCAGCAGAAATGGGTTGATGAATTGGGCCAAGTAAATCAAATTCTAGGTTAACAGAACTGTTAGCCTAGAAAAAAGGAAATCCCTGCTCCATGACACAGGGATCTGGTTGTTTAATAAGCACCTGGAGAGCACTATGGAAAAATTACACACAGGCTCCCTCTGCAGTGCTGTGCTAATGCAGGCTCAGGCCAGCCCCAGGTGGGCAGACAATTGTTTGTAGGACCTGGATGAAGAGTTTATCCCTGGACAGCAATGCTAAGGCATTCTCCATTTTAAAAGGATGAAATTAGAGATGGTACAGAGAAGTGTCTAAAGGGTTTCAATCCCCAGAGGAAATGCCCTTATCAAATCACCTAAATAATTCAACCTTATCAAGATAGGCAGGTTTGATTTTGTGGCAGTGTAGAAGATGCTTCCCTTGAGAACTTMCTAAAGGGTACAGGCTTTTTAATCTGAGGAAGCCATTATGACAGGAAGGTGAGGTCAGACAAATTAAAAGCAGAACTCAGACACCAGTTTTTCACTAGGAGTTACAAACCACAGTGGAGAGAGCTTGGGCCTGGATGCCTTTCTTCAATGACACTTTTGCCAAAACCAGGGTATTTGGCTCATCTGTGTGAGATGTAAAGCTCTGCAATGAAATGCAGACTAGACAAGGTAATGATCTCTTCCAGCCTGAACTGTCAGGGTCTGTAAACCAGGCTGGGTTTGAAAATGGAAGGCATAAAAGAAGTGTTACAGTGAAGGGGTATTTTAAAGAAAGGACAGACTATCACTGTGACAGATAAATGATCACCYATCCACCCTGCTGGAGCCCTGCTGCCTTGCCCAAAGGTCAGATGTGGGTCCAGAGGCCCTCTRGCTGTAGGGCCCTGCCAGGTCCCTGCTGCCCCGTGCCCCGCTCACCGTCTCGTTCTTCTTGCTGAACACTGGCATGGCCACCGTGGTCATCAGCAGCAGGCTCTGGGCCTGGGATGCAAAGAGCTGCCACAGAACAGGAGGTGTGTGAGCAAGGGCAGACCCCAGGGAGCCCCAGTTCCCCAGGATCCTGGGTGTGGATCACAACTGGCCWCCTCCTTGCCCCCACAAAACAGCTGGCAGCACTTCCACATACTCCGTGTCCAAGAGCTGTGGGATGGATTCTTGCTGGTGTGGGGTGGTGGGGATGGGATGAAAGCCAGTGAAATGCATTGAAGGGTTGTTTTAATGGACAGGAAKCTGTASAAGTGGTGGCACAATTCATACCCACCACTCTTCATGGGTGTAGACAGGAGCACTTACATAACAAGTGCAAAAACCACCAACACAACAGAGAGAGGCAACACAAAGACAAGCAAAATCACAAACAAGGCATCATCTAAAGCACAAACACAGGAATACCACACATGAAAAACACCACAGACAAATATTGAAATGACACAATTACACACAAAGCCTACTTATATACACTTGTTACTCAACCACCTAAGCTCAGGAAAAAGAGACAGTCATGATCCAAACAGATGCACCACAGTGAGCTATCTCTGTGAGGGATACAGGACATGCATGTGTAATGGGGTAAGAGATGTTCCCAATCCAGCAGAAGACAGATGCTCTAAAAGCACATGAGAAGAGGTAAAACAGCCAAGYCATATGCAAAGGAGTCTCCCAAACATGCCTAGCTAGCAAAATCCTTTGTTGCCAGTAGCATCTCTCCTTCCATCTCTCATTGGGTGAGGTGAGTAGCAAGGCAAGAAATGACCTCCTGTCCCTATTACAGGGCATGCTGGGAGCCATAAAGGAGCAAGGCAACAATCTAGTCACTTGAAGGAGATTTGGACTTGGTATCTGGAGTTACTTCCCTGGATGRTTTTTTGTGGAATGTTCCCACTCACAGCAACACTCACACTAACACACAGCAAGTGAACTTCTCTGGCACTTMTTGGGCACGAGCAAAAAGAGATCAGGGGAATGAAACTACAGCACAACACAGCCCTACCCACTCTGACCCAACAGCACAGCTCTCCAGTACATCCAGCACCTGCTGTCCTTGCCAGGGCAGGAGGACTCAGTGCTGCAGCCCCCACCCCTGCAGATGTACAGGCCAGCTGTGGCTGTGCAGGCTGGCATGGCACAAGGGAAACAGCACACACACMAAGCACAGGCTGCAGTTACCTCCTCAGACTGTGGCAGCTGGTGAGAGACAGGGATGAACACACAAATGAATACATGAATGGAGGAATGAATCAAGGACAGCAGAGAACAGAGGACACAGCAAGAGAACAGCAAGACAAGAGGCAAGAAACAAGATGCAGACAAAAACATAGAGCAAACAAATGCCTGTGGCTGCCTTGGGAAGTGTGACCCCATCCACCAGTGCCAGGGGTGGCAAGCCTGCTGATGAAATAAACCTTCTGGGTAATTAGTAGCATTTCTGGAGGCTTTGATTAGTACCCTGTCCCAGCCCTCATCTGGCACAGCTCATGCAGCAGAAGAGATCCCCAAATCACTCTCCCAGAGCCAAATGYCTTCCCACTGGGCCTGAGACAAAGGAGTGCTGACTGCCTGGTCCTTTGCAGTGTGTCCTTTGCCCACAGAGCTGGGCTCAGGACCACTGAGGTGAGTTAGGTCYTGCTGGTCTAAGGAAGGAAAGAGGACCCTGCTGCCTCAGCTGAGATCTGCACCTCTGGGTAGCAACTGGCACTTAGCTGCTGGGCTGGGGGAAATCAATCTGTGACCCTGCCCTGAGCCATGAGTCATCTGTTGTGTGAATAATCCTTTAGAAGGTAACCTGCTTGCACAGAAGCACATCTTAGGTGATGTTGTGCCTGTGTGATCAGACCTGGGCACCTGAGTCACTGCAGGTTTGTGTCTGAGTCTGCAGCCACACCTTAGCTCCAGGAGCAAGTACAGAAGAAACATTTGCTCAGTAGAGCCAGAGACCAGGAATTTCTATCAACCAACCAACTCCTGGCAGGTTTGACCCCAATGTCAGGGCTTTCAGTGTGCTCTGGCTGCAGCTGGGCTCCTCACCGCGCTGTCCATGTAGGCCTCAGTCCAGATGATGTCGTGGTCGTGGTTGATGACCATGGGCCGGCTCAGCACGTGCAGGTACTCCATCACATTCTCCTGCACATCTGCCAGCGTGGAGATCTGCGTGTAGTAGCCTTGGTGGAGAGACAGAGCTGTGAGTCACTGTGCTCACACATCTCCCCCGCTTCTACACCAGTGCCAAGCTAGAAAACTGAATGTCAGAGACTGTCTCTACCCAGGTGGGTCACCTGCTCTTTGTAACATGGGCCTTGGCATGCCTCATATTCAAAAGCCTCTGTGGAAATCTGGAGTTTAAAAGTAGTGCTTCTGTTCTTATAAAACTGCTGAAGCAATGTGCAAGACAAGAGTCTTGACATAACCAGATGCAAAATGTTGCTTTGGGTCTCAGGAAAAGCCTTCCACTMATCAGAGTGCCTTCAGTCTGGAAGGCAAACCAAGTTTTTCACCAGGCTACCCACTTGCACTGCCCTATTTTTATATTCAGGCCAAATTCCCACCTCCTCTTCCAGATTTTTTCCAGCACTCTTCAGTCTGCCTAGCTTTACATCCAAGGGTGGCAACTACTTCCATCTCCACATTGGGAGCAGAATAAAGGAAGTGCAAGTTAGCTATTCCCAAAGCTTTGTCCCTGCAGCTGGACCCACAGCAGTCCAAAACTGCAACAAGGAGTACAGGGGAAGGATGTTCTCAATTTACCAAAAGGTGCTCAGAACGAGCTGCTGGTTGGAAGTGCTAACACAGAGCAATGGCAGGAGGATTCCTGTGTCCTGCTTCTCACCACAGGCAGTGGTTGGACTTGGTATAGGATAAAATACGTCACATAGATGGAAAAACTTCTTATCACCAGGAAAGCACTGTCATGTGAAAGGGCTCATGTTCTGATAAGCTTTGTGATGTGGAAACAGATTTAGTGTGCTCAAAAATAAGGACCAAAAGAGTTATACAATGCATTGAAACAGCAGGGCCAAAATCAGGGAGCCCTCTGCACAGCTCAGATCTGGTAAGTGAGGATGCAAGTGCAAAGAGCACTTTTTTATGTTTTAACCTGGTTATTCACATGAAAGCATTCTGACATTTYATGGTGAACAGTACCATGAATTCTCTGTCACTGATCTCCTGGCTGAATATCCAATCTGAAACCCAGGGGTTTGTTTCATTTAACAAAACCTAAAGATATTATGTGTAATTCATAGTGCTAATTAGATGAATGCTTAAGCCTTGAGCATCCCCAGCTCACAGACATTCTAAAGGCCAGCAACTCTCCTGTGAACTGTTCTCAGCAGCAAACATTCCCATGCATTTCATGCTCTGCTGGAACCACTGCTGGGGCTGGAAAACAGCTTGTACTCAACACCCAGTTTCATTTTCCCTTCCTTTCCAGGTTCAAACAGGACACTGATGTWACTCCAGAGGCCAGGTCATGCCCAAACAGGCTTTTCCCCCCTCCCTTTCTCTTCCTTTACTCTTACAGACTCTGACAGTGCTAACTTGACTTTTTGACAGGCCCCAAATGCAGAGGTGGCTCACCTGCTGTGGATGGATTTTCTCATTCATGCAATCTCATACCAGTTAAGAGAGAACAGTGGGTTTGGGGTGGGCTTAACAAGCTATTTTGGTACCTCAGTGCAAATCACAAAGAATTTGGTCAGGATACAGGGGTTAACCTGCAGACCTTGCAAAAGCTGCTGTAAAATTGTTAAAGCAGCAATGTTTTATAGCTCAGCCAAAGGATGTCAGGCTTTCTGACAGAGCTTCAGACAGATTGTCAAAAGCCAGCAAGTGGGGCACAACAAGCACAGGGGACTTAGGTGGACTAGGGCCAGCCTGACTCTCGGTCACAGTGTCCCTTGGCAGGGTGACAGGAAAATGCAGTGGCTCAGCACGGAGGGCTTGTGTTGGTTGGACACAGGCACACTTCCTGTGGGCCAGCAGGGTCTGCTTTCCCCTTAGCTTCCCTTCCAAGCAGGGGCTCGTGGCCCCAGCAGTGCTGGGTGAGGGCTGCAGGGAGGTGGGGCACACACCTTTGTTGTTGCAGGCGATCCACTTGACGTTGGGGGCGAAGGTGACCTCGCGGCCGATGAGGTACGTGAACACCCGCACCTAGGGGATGCACAGGCAGGACAAACAGGCTGTCATGTGCTGCCAAACCCACATGGCTCCAGTCTGGCATGCCCTTCTCCACTGGTGTGATGTGGTGAGAGCAGCAGCTCTGCCTTCACACAGAGGCAGGAGCCTCTGGCACTGTTTGTTTCCTGTTTTGTGGCCTGGAACTTTAATTTCCACTTACAATGAGGCCAGAAAGCCAAGCAGCACCCRGGATCATCTGAATAACCAAGCAAAAGTGCAAATTCTGCTTGATTTTATGATAGCAGCTCTGCCAGGCACTCAGCAGCCACATGCAGAGAGGTTTATAGCTCCCAGGAATCCTTCACCGAAGGGAACAGCTGATCATATGAATCATTTAGAGAGAGCTTCACCATTTCTCTTGTGTTTGACCACCAACAAAAGAGCTGGAATAAACTCTKTTAACAGCCCCCTGCTCTGGTCTCTCAGTAGGCTGCTTCTCTCCCTTTGTGCATTGCTGCTAGCTGGGATGAGGTAAACAAATCAGGAGGGTTTAGGATGAGCAGTGGCCTATTCCACTTTTACAGCCAGCTCTGCCAGTGCAAGCCTGTCATCACAGACACCAGAGTAAAAACAGTGCTGGAAGGCACCTAGAGAGGCTGTTTGGATCACCTGGCCCTCATGAGAACTCAGAACAGACAAACCTTTCCTGAACAGGACCAATTATAAACAACCCTGCATGGGATTAAAACTCTTMGCAAAAGTTGGTTTTTAATTTTGAAATACTCAACTCAGTGTTTATAATCTTATAAAGAGGACATTTTGATTGCCCACACCTTTAGAAAACAAAGTGTATGAAAAASAAAAGCTTCCCTGACCTAGAGATATGCACTTGTGATCCTCTCACCTTGGAAATCACTGCAGCAGGCTCCTGCCTGGCTGCTCTGTTTGCACTGGCAGTCAGGGGTGCTCAGGTACTGCAATATGTGAATGCTCAGCTTTGCCTGATCCCCTGGCTCATGCTCTCCCACTCCCCAGCACAGCACCTTTCCCTCCCTTGCTGCTCATCCCTTCCCACACAAACCTTCCTGTCGGGCCAGTTGTACTTTTCAAACACAGCCTCGTAGTCCTCCACAGCTCCATCAGTGATGAGCATGATGGCTTGGTTACACAGCCCTCCTTGGCCAGCATCTCTGAACTGCAAGCAGAGAGCAGAGCACTGCTTATTCCAGCACAGGCTGCTGGTGAACAACTGCACTCTCTTTATTCACCATGGGCCACATCCTGGCTTCCACTTGCAAACCTCACACTGCTCAGAAAGAGGATTGTGCTTGCATGCTGCATGTAGATTTTTTATTTACACAGCCCTGCCTGACACATGCAGACACAGGAGCCTTTGCAGGAGTGAAATAATGAGGAGAAAATCAGTGCTATGGAGGAAGGGTGTCACTCCCTGCTGCTTCACATCTCGCACAGTGGCATTAGCTTATGCAAAACAACTATAGATTGGCCATAAACAGGGCAATTCTGACTTGACAGCACTGTCACTTTTTATGGCAGAAAATGTGAGAGGAGTGGGAAATCAGACTCATTATTTCAGGGTGAATCCATCAATCTGTCAATGAATAGCACAGAAAGGCAGGAGCACATGAAAAGATGAAGGCTGCTGCCATTGGAGCTGGAAAGGTTATGGATGTGCCAGATGGAGAGGCTGGACACTGCCATGACAGATGACCTGCAGAAGGGATATCTGAGGCAGAGCAGAAGTGCTCTGGGACAAACCCTGATGTGCTCCCAGGGGCACCTGCACAGGTGTTGGACAGATTTCTCCCACAAGGAGCCAGGCCCTGCCTGTGCAGCCAGGGAGAAGCAGCCTTGGAATGCTGCCTGTCCCTGCTCCATGTGCTTCCCATGCCCTCAGTACCTGCTCCAGAGAGCTGAGGGCCTCATGCAGCACCAGCACGGGGCTAAAGCCAGCAGCAGAGGCAGCTGAGGACACACCAGGGACAAAACTGAGCAGCCACTTCCCTCAGCTGCCAGCTCRGTGGCACTCTGTGCTTCCCCTTGTCCTGCCTCTCACTGCTGCCCTGCCTGAGCAAGGAAAAGCCTCAGCAGCTCAGGAGGGCACTGAAACTGAGGCAGAGCTGAAAAATTCTGGGAAGAAGGAGAGATGACAGCTCTGCTGCTAACCAGGATTAATGAGAGGCAATGGCATGAGATGAGAAGTGTTCAGGAGACCAGCTGAGGGGTGGCTAAGGTCACATSAAACAGCAGCAATTTTAAACTGGAGAGAAATATAAATGAGAAAAAAAGTTATCCAAGTGGTAAGATTAATTGCACAGAATGAAATCCCTGGATGGGACAACAAGACAACAGACCATGAACTGGGAGTTTTTAGATGTTTTAGGGCTCCATTCCCAGCTCCTTGCAGGTTTGGTAACTCTGTGTTACAACAGACAAATGCCTTTTCCAAAGTGGCTGGCCCTGTGGTTCCACTGCACATTAACACCCTGACCATGGATACCTCAAAGCCACTTCTAAGCCCAGATTTCCCCAGTGATTTCACCACTCCTGCAATTATGTTGGCATTGTCCCTTATTATGAAATGGCTGTGTTCAGAGCTCATAGCACCATAACATCACCTTCTGCCACCATCTGTGATCAGCCCTGCCTCCTCCAGCTTCAGTACCTGCAACTTTGCTGCAGCAGGCAAGGACTCTACAGCTTCTGAATGAGCACAGGTACAAACCCCTGTCTGGCTGTGTCCCTGACCAGAACCAGGACAGGTGCTGTAAGAGGGTCATTTCTAACCAGCTGCTCTCAGGTGAAACACCTGTGGGAAGCACAGAGTCAGGATGAGGTGCAGGGATGGGCTCCTCCTCTCCTGTGTCCCCACAGAGCACACTCAGAGGGGAGACAGGCACTAAAGGCTGAGGGTGTGCCACAGGAACAAGCACRGGATGCTCTGAGGGCAAAGCAAAGGAGAAAAGCAGGTGAGAGCCACATGGGATTGTGCTAAAGAGCAGCAGGYAGGAAAAAACCAGAGGCTCAAGTGAGCTTTTTCTAGGACAGAGATCAAGTGGGTGCAGATTAGCAGAGAGCACAGGCAGCGTGAGTGCCCACCAGGGAAGCACAGGGTGCAGGAGGTGCTGTCACAATGAGGCTCAGAGCACACACACATGAACCTTGTGGTTACAAAAGCAGCTTACTCCAAACTGTTGCAATCCACAATATGTCTGTTTAGATTATTATTAAATTAACACTTAATGAAGGTCACCCACCATTTCATCAAAGTGCTTAAGATCTCTTCAAGAAGCTTACTTCAGAACTCATAATACTGAGAAATTAGATGTTGTATCAGAACCAGCAATCTCCTAATTACAGGACTAGATGATATTTTCAACAGGGAAAATGAGATCATCAGTGTCATAGAAATGGAGATTAAAGAGACAGATTTAGAAAACAAACGAACAAGAGGTAATCCCTGGTTTTCAGGTCCTTTGTGACTGGCTGCAGCTGTAGCTGATGATCTGACAGCATTCACAGCAAGCTCTGAGCATAATTCCCTGCTCTGACTGAAGGCTCAGGAGCGTGAAGGAAGGGGAGATGAGGAGTAACAGCAGAGATGTCTGAAGAGATGCACATTGGAGCTGGGTCACTGGAGGAGGCMCAGGGCTGTGTGTGCTCCTGTATCACTCCAGTCACACTGCCAGGGCTAACAGGCATGATCTCATCAGTTCAGGGTCACAGTCCCTTGTACTCCCTTGTCTGCTCACTGCCTTTTCCTGTGCAGTCACAGAGCTGCCAGTGAGGCAGGAGGAGCCAGCAGCATGGCCCAGAGAGGAGCAGGCACTGAGCTGATGGTGTGCACCACTGGCCAGGCACTGAGCAGCCCCTCCCCAGCTCCTCTGCCCCTCTGTGATTAATGCAGACCTGCCTCTGGAACGGCCTCCAGAACTACTGAAAATTCAAACTGGGTGGAAAGCCTCTCATGGGGAGAAAATCACCAGTGGGCAAGGAAACAAAGGCAGTGAAGGAGAAACAAGAAAGGGCATTAAGCAAAACAGTAGGAGCATAAACAGGAAATTCTGAGCTTTGCATATCCTGAAAAATATGGTGTAGAATCCAGGTCCATAAAAATRTGACTGGAATCAAGAAACAGTTTTAAGCATTCAGAGAAGAAGCAAGAAAGAGAGTAAAAATAGTATGATGCCAGATGATAAAAAAGGGGGAGATGGTCAGGCAGAGATGCTTTAGAGCCTCCATCCTTTAGCATCAAAAGGAAAATAGTGCAATGGCTGGGTACCTGCTGAAGTGATGAGAAACTAAGAAAAGAATGAATGAATGAGAGACAGGGTCACAAAGAAGTAGGGTTAAAGAAAAAACTAATTGAAAGCATTTGAATAATCTCTGCTCAGCATGAGGGGAAAGAATTGCAGAAGGTGTAGCTGAAGTGCTTGCCTCAYGGGCTGAGACCTGACTGGGGCTATACAAGATCCCAAAACAGGAAGAGGAACCAACAGAAAGCACAGAAAATGGATGGATAAAATGTCCTTAAACATCAAGTATGCTCCTAGAAAAACTAACACAAGCACCCGTGAGTGTGTGGATGAAGCACACACAAGTGAGACAGGAGAGGCCACGAGCCTTTGTGTACTCAGGTTCATTCTTTTCACGGCACCAGTTTGCTCAAGTCACTCAGAATTTTATGTCTCACTGGAATCCAGCCTGTCACCAATTTCCTCATCTTTTCCCCACCTGTAGCCATTCTGGAAAGCCCCACCCCATTACCCTCAACGTGGATGTGATTTCTGACATGGGCAGTGAGTCAAGGAGCAATGAAATCAGCCTGGTGCTGAGAGGAAACATCATCCCAAGGTGGCCTTGGGAAGCAGAACTTGGCTTTTCTTGTCCTCCACGGGGTGGGCAAAGCAACAGCTTTCAAACTACTTGCTCTGAGTGTATCCTGAGAAAGGAGGACACTGGGAAGGAGAGGCAGTGGCTGGAGCACAGCAGAGGAGGGTGGATTCTGCCTGGGGAGGGAGGCTGCAGAGCCACATCAGCTGCACAGGAATTAACAATGTGACAGTGCCTGGAAAAAAAACCCACGTAGCTGTTGTCTCACGTCCTGTTAAGAGGACTACAGTGTGTAAAACAGGCAAGGCAATTATTCTGCTCTGCTTAGCACCTGATGGCTCTCAGCTGCAGCTCTCACAGGCTGCTGGGAGGATGGTGCTGTTCCAGGGGAGGCAGCCTGCAAGCTGAACAAAGGGTATAAATCCTGCAGCAAAAAGGGGAGAGAACGAGGCAAGCCAAGCTTGTTGAAACAAGGGAGAGAGCAGTGAGATAGATTAAAACTTCATAAATAAGAAAAGACCTCAAAAGACAGCACTTCACACCTAAGAATTTTGAAGCACTTCATAAATGTGTGCTTAAGCCCGTGGTTTCCCTGGGATGCATATTTTATTGAAACCACTTGGTTTGTGGCTAAATTGAAATGGAGAGCTCAAGTGGTTTATTGAGCATGGCAGAGAGGGACGGGGGGGACTCTGGCTAAGTGTTCTCCTGAAACTGGTCTGCAAATTGCATCACAGATTAAAATATGCCCTGTCTCCCCCAGAGATAATGGAGGAAAACAAAGACAGTGAGAGATYTGTGCTCTTCTTCAACCCCTCTTTGCTACTTGTACCTCATGGAGGAGGTCTCTGCTGGGCTATCAATTCTGACAGCAATTGGACTGAGGAAAATTACCAGGRAAATTTTGCAGCCACTTTCATTACAGATATTATTGCAGGCTGCCTGCTGTAATCAGCAAAGCCTGTTCCATCAGGGTGATGTGGCAGTTTTCATTCCCTCAGTGCTCCCATGAACAATGACAGGGGAGTCTGTGAGGAACAGCTGAGAGTGGGAATTCTGTCTGATGAGARGGGGCTGGGGCAGTTCCAAAGTTCCCCTTTCCCCTGACTGTGACTGCAGCAGATTTTGATGAAAGCCCYTTTCCTTTGCTATTACTGATCCAGGCCTCAAACTCGAGGAGATGATTTCAGAGAGCCCTTAAACCACACGAGCACCTGGCAGGGGAACACTGCTGCCTGAAGCTGTGGTGCTTGCAGAGCCTGGGGTGCTCCAGCTGATACTCAGGCACTCTGTTTCACACATTYCTTTGGCAATGGTTCAGCTGTGTCAGTAGAGGACATATTTTGTCTCAGCTTTKAAGGCCCCTTCCAACCCAAGCCCTTTTATGATTCTGTGATCCACAGCCCCACTACAGACAGTGCCATGAGGGCATGGGGGTATTCAGCTGGTTCTTGGTCCTTTTTCTTGTTACCATTCCTTACAAAACAGAATTAAACTGTGTGTTTACCTCCAGGCTACTGAATTTCCTATTCACACGAGGCAATGAATCATTTATGGTTCTTATCAGAGGRATTAATTCTCCTGTACCTGTGATTTCTTCCCCAAGCACTGATACTCAGCAAAGTGACATTGAAACAAACCTGAAGAGTAATCCTGCATGCCTTCATTATCATCACTGCTCACTGATAACACCACTGACAACCAGAATTGTGGCCCTCAGCTGAGCAGTTGTATTTCATTGTCACCATCTGTGCAGGTGCCAGGGCCATGCCCACTTGTGGGGCTCACTGAGGAAACCCATGAGGCCACAGCCCTGCTGACTCCTGATCCCTCCTGGGCAGGGGCTGCTGGCTGTGGACATCACACACAAACCAACACTTCCCCCAAGGTGGGTGAGCCCTGCTTGTCACATGTCACAGAGCAGGTTCTTTTCCTTGTTCCTGCCAAGGTCAGGGTGGATGATACATGGGAAATAAATTTGAGCTGGGACTTGGTTATTTATTATATCTGATCTATTCACAGACTATTTACAGACTGACCAGCCCTCAGCTCTGACCAGCTGCCAGAAAAATGTGCTAAAATGGTCACTACTTTTTCCCAGGTCTTTTAAGCATTGTTTACCCAATAAGGATATGACACCTCTATTATTGATGTTTGTGACCACTGAAGGTCTGCAATGGGGACCTTTTCCACCCAGTTACAGAAAACCACCCAAACCTATGAAGAAGGTGGAAAGAAGGACTTGGACAAGGCCTTAAATCCTCARTCTTGGCTCACACACATTACTATACACTAAAACATTAAACCCTGAGTGTTTCACCCTGTGAGCTCACACACTTCTAATCAAATCACACACCCACAGCCCCTGTGCTGTCACTCCATGTTGGAAGCCTGTTCCAAGCCTCAGGTCAAAGGTAGTGTTTTCCTGAGGGTCAGTGCCTGTGAGCACAAAATTCTCAGCTTTCAGGATTCCAACAGTCCCAAAGTTGGGATCTATGAGCTGAGCTCCTGCCCTCTCCCCCCAGGGGAGCAATGCAGGGGTGCCCAGGCACATTTGTGCCCCCACAAGCATCAGCATGAACTCTTACCTCCCTCAGGATTTTGAAGGACTCTGTCAAAGCCTTGTTCACAGTCCCCACTCCTTTTGCATGCAGTTCCTCCACCAGCTGCTTGAAGTGCTGGCAAGAAGAGAGGAAAAAAGCCAGGAATGAGTTGCAGGCAGGGTGYTCCCTTTGGCCAGGGGAGGAAAGGGCAGCCCAGAAAAGGCTGTGCCCATGCAGCTCCAGCAGGGCTGCATTTCTCACTCTCTGCACTGTGAACCACTCATATCCATGTGAGATCATTCAAGGGGCACAACCACTGGAATTCTGACTTTGCCTTAGCTGCACCTTTAGGGAAAACCAAAACAATCCTGTGCACCAAAAAGCAACAGGATGGGGAAAAAGCAAAGATTGTAATGCTTGACTATGACTTAAGCAGCATTGATCTGTTTAAATTAAATCCTCTCTGCAAGGTTTTGTCTGGGATGCYCACCCAGAGCTGAGCCCTGCCACAGCAGCCTGGGGTGAGGCACAGAGGCAGCACACAGCTCTGGGGCTGGCTGAATGCAAACCCTGCCCTGGAGCTCCCTCTCACTGCAGCCCAAGCCCTGCTCTGCTCCCATGGACAGAAACACTGAGAGTGGCACTCACCTCTCTGTTATCTCTGTCTGCCTGCACCAGGATACCCTTAAAACAGGGCTCGATAAAGTGGACATAATCATTGTACTGCAGAGAGAAAAGGAAAAGAAAGGGGCTGTCAGGGGAGAAAACCCACCAAATGGGTTCATGGTGGGTGTTCCMAAAGCAGCATGGAGCATTATGCCACCTTATACCTATTTCCCTTAAAAATTGTTGATAGTGATCATGGCAAACTAGGATTGTGATGAATATTCTGTTGAATAATGCATTAATTACAGTGCTTTGCTGAGTTCTAGCTGACATATTTACACATACAAAGTTACTTTCTTCYTTTCCCCACTCACACCACAGATTTTATCCCCACTTTATGAAAYTGTATCCCTGGCACTTTTGGCACACACAGTTTTGACTTCTGGAGACTTTGTGAGCCCCCAGCCAGAGGCTGGAGCTTCAGCCTGAAGCCTCTGGTGCTTGGCAGCACAGTCACACACCAGGCCAGCACACACCCCCTGGGCTGGGACCATCAGGGCAGGGGATGGTTCTAGGCTGCTCCATGCCAGGTAAAGCTTGGTCAGGCCCCTGAGAACCTTCTCCTGCAAGGTTCAGGAGAGAGCAGTTTCTAAGAGGCTCAGCTGCTCAATGGGAGCTTAGGTCAGGCTTTAATGTCTCTGAGCCAGCAGGTTCTTGGTGTGAGTGCAGTAAGGAAAATATATATATATATATATATGTGTATATATATATATATAACATGGTATTTCTGGGATTGTTTTTGAAGAACAGATGATATTTCAAACTCCTTAATGACTCCCCTCCATTTTTCTGCCAACACTGTTCACTCTTCCATCTGTCCAGTCACAGAAAGACAGAATTGTTGCCACTGGAGTTTCTAATTAGCTAACATRAGAAGCTATCAACAAAAAGTAGAATTTATATCTCAGTGGCTGTGCCCTGGCAAGCTATCATAGAAAGAAGCCTGGGGAAGGAGATGGAGTTTGAATTAGCTTTGAAAATGAGAAGGCAAGGAGCCTTTAACAAAGMCTTCACTTGAACATGGCACCAGTGTTGCCATGAGTCATGGAAAGAAGCTTTGCTKTCTGTGGTCAGTGGTGCTGGCTCTCTGTGGGCAGCCAGCCCATCCTCACCCTGCCAGGGCTCAGAAAGGGAGACAGCAACACTGAGGCTTCCTGCAGGCTCAGCTGCTTCACTCAGAACTGGCAGGGCAGGATGCTGGAGCACAAAAAGGCACATGGTGGTGGTTTTCTAGCCTGGAAACRTTATCCTGAGGATTACACTGCTGCTGGACACAGACACAGGGTTATGCAAGCTAGCTGAGTTATCAGCTCAGGTATCTCCCTGCAGCCCTTTGTTACCTGTTGCAGTCACACCCCTAAGAAAGCACAAAGGTGCAGCCAAGCTCCTCTGTRGAGGGGAGGTGAAATGAGCTGGCAGGCTCCCTGCTGACCACAYAGAGCTGCCTTGCCAAGGGAAATTTGGGTTAATCCCCCATCAGGCAGAGGTGCTGCTGTGTGATCTGCTGAGGGGCAGGAGGGGAGGCAGTGGGCAGCTCAGCCCTGGGATGCAGGCACACTTACTGCAATGATGTTGACAAAGTCGTTCTCTCCCAGAGTATCCAGGATGGTGACAATGGTGTGCTTGGCAATGGTCATCCTCAGGCCCTTCATGCTGCCACTCACATCCACGATGATGACAATGTCCTTGGGAGAGGTGGCTGCCTGGATGTACCTGCACCAGGAGGAACAGGGGGAGGCAGGAGTGCTGGACATGCTGCTGGCACCAGGGGCACAGCTGGCCAGCAGGGACAGGCTGGCCCCAGCAGCTCCCTGCCTGCCCCTGGGCAGTGCTCAGCCTGCTGCGGGCAGAAATCCAGCACTGACAACTGTTCAAGCCTGCTTCAGCCATGCTGAGCAGACTGAGTAAGCTGAAATGCCCCCACTTCCCATCACAGAAGTGTCATTCCCACATGGCACAGGGAAAACTGCTGCTGCCAGGGCTTCCTAACCTGCTGTCACCTTTGTGTGC
Organism: Alauda arvensis; assembly: GCA_902810485.1. Taxonomy (NCBI): domain Eukaryota; kingdom Metazoa; phylum Chordata; class Aves; order Passeriformes; family Alaudidae; genus Alauda; species Alauda arvensis. The sequence goes on along the minus strand of CADDXX010000412.1, from coordinate 187,832 downwards.
CMCCCATCCCCTGCAGGAGCACCACAGGACATGAATTACTGATCAGCAAGCCACCAAGGTGCCACGTTGGAGAAGAGGGAGGATGAAAGGATGACTTTGGCCAAGCCTCTCCAGAACTTACCAGCCACGGTTCCTGCAGTCGAAGGAGATGACCCCGTTCTCATCTGGTAACCACTTGATTCCTGAGGAGAGCAGCAAGAAGAGCAATCAGCACTCACAGGCACCTGCTCTGCTGCTGTTCCCTGCCCACCCCAGGGAGCACAGGAGCCTGGCCAGCCACTGCAGTGGTCATTCTGCASAAATACAAGCACAGCTGCTCGGTCTGTGGCAATTCTGAGCAACCTGCTTATTAAGTTTCTCTGAAAAGTGTACCTAGGCATAGTCTGTTCAAATTTGGGAAGCAACTGCATGTACTTTGAGCTTTCTGTCACTTTGATGGAGTTCTCAACAACAGATTTTTTCCTCCCAGAGAGTGGGTGAGAGCATAAAAAAGCAGCAGCAGTGACAGGGATGCATCTCTGTCCTCAGAGAGGCTTTGGCCACCACTCAAACCCCCAGGGAGCCCTGCTGGTGTTCTGAGGGCTTTTTGGAGGACTCCTGCCAGCACACTCCTCTGGGATTGCATGAGCAACGTGCCTGAGTGGCTGGCTCTAATGGGAGAAAGAGGTTTGTGCCTGCAGAACACCTTCAGCCTTCTCAGCCCATGCAGGAGTATTTTGCTCACTGCATCTTGCCCTTTCTCAGGGCTGGGATGTCCCCACTTCCCCAACTGGACTCTTCCATGGCACAGGCCCTGTCCTGCAGAATGACTGTGTTGCACTGAGAGAGCAAAGCCAGTCTCTGCTCTTTTACCTGGGTACAGCCTGAAGAATCCWGTGGAGCTGCCAAAGTACTGCCAGGTCAGGGTGGGATCCCTCTCAAAGTTGTCCACAAAAATGGGATTCAGGGCTTCTGACATGTAAACTCCATTGAGGATGGCAGGGTCTGTGGGAGAGAGGTGTGTGAAAGAAGGGAGGACACCCAGCACCCCTGATGGAGGAGAGGGATGCCTCTCCTAAAAAGGCTGCAGGAAGAAGGCAACCCTGTCCAAAGCCTTTACACTGATGCTCCGTGCTGAGCAAGATTGTAGGGTCTGGGGCTGTCAGAGCAGATGGGACTGATTTGAAATCATGGCAGAAAAAGAACTCTCTGTATTGTGTCTCCAAACAACAGCAGTTGTGAGCACAGTCACCARTGAGACTCTTGACAAGGAAAGGCTGTGATAGAGCCAGCCCCTCATCCAGAGTGACACTGCCAATGAAGTCTGAGCTCAGTTTGTCTCACAGAGCCTTTGGYTGGGCACAGGAGAATTCCCTGCCTGCCTGAGATGGAGGCCTGCCCACCACCAGAGGTTTTCCAAGAGCAGGTTGTACCTAAGCCTTGTCACAGGGCACAGACATGACCGTCCCTTAGGGCAGTACCTTCCCAGCCCTGCCTTTTTTGGGGTTTTTTTCCTGCCAGTTGTTATTTTTCTACTCCCATCCTTGTTTCCARTATTGCTGCTCATAATTCCCACACCAGCAGAGAGGAAGGAGAGGCCATTACCTTTGTTGTAGACATTGGTGGGCAGCTGGATATCACTGTAGGTTGTGTTCACCAGCAGGTTATTGAAATGCTCATTTGGCTCCAGGATGAACTCATCCCCAAGCTCCACATAATTGTCATTTGCATCCTTGTCATTAATCAGCTGAGAGTTGTAGTAATCAAACTGGTGATGAAGACAATTGAAAAAAAGAGAAAACAGCACAGGCCATTACCAGCACTGCTGGGAAAAACACTCTTTAAAACAAAGAGGGGACATTTGGAGAATCAGGGCTTCAGAGAGGATCACAAACAAGCTATTAGCAACTGCAGGCTGCCCAAAGGATGGGTCCTGGCCAGTTTGTTGGTGTGTATATGACCCAAAGCACTTCCAGTGCCAGCAGAGGTAGGGTTAAAGAAAAAACCGATTGAAAGCATTTGAATAACCTCTGCTCAGCATGAAGGGAAAGAATTGCAGAAGGTGTTAAGAACACCWAATTAAGAACAAAGGGGGCAGCCTCCTGTGGCCCCTCAGAGGAGCTGAGGGGATCAGCTGGGAAGGTGAAGGGGCTCACAGGGTCTGTCCCAGGTTCAGCACAGGACACCCAGTGCTGACCTCACWGGCCCTGTCTGTGCAGCTGTCCCTGGCTGAGTTAACTCCTGATGGACAGCCAGGATTATCCCCTGCTTCTGGCACTCCAGGAGAGCAAAGCACCAAGCAGAAGGTGCCCAAAGACACTGCAGTGTCCCCCCACCCTGAAGGTCACTGGGGATTTACCATCTACAGCCACTTTGGTACACTCAGGGCATTCTTTGGCCTTGGACAACCCACGTTTTTAAGATGGTTTTGCTGGCTTTATCTGAGCCAGAGGTTATGTAAGGATGAGTGTTCCAGCACTGGCAGCACTCAGAGGGTGCAAAGGGAGTGTGCAAATGCAGTCCTGCAACCCAACTCACCCATGCCCCTTGCTGTGAGTGCAGCTGACCCAACTAACAGGACTAATGAGACTTTTAAAAACAGAAATAAAAAAAAAAAGTGAGGTGAAATTAGCAACTAGCTTGATTTCCAGGAGTGTTTTCATTTTCCCCAGCACTGASACATGAACTTGCAGGGTGGCCTGTCCTGCTAAGCTGTGCCTGTGCTTCCTTCCACAGCCTTTTCACTGCAGCTCCCCTCACCAGCACTAATCCAATAGCTTGGCCACAACAGTTATTAACAGAAAGCCAATTATCCAAATTGCTTGGACAGCACCAGACTTTCACCTTAAGGGAAGTCCTGACAAGTGAGTGTCTGTCTGGTGCAGAAAAGATGATGGGAGCTGTTGAGAAAGATGGTGAGAAACTCAGCTCATTTGGATGAAGGCTTTGCTGTGGGTATTTGTAACAGCATCCTCCTCATTGTTCATTCACACTCAATTTTTAGCTCATTTTCCACTCCAGTAACCCACAAAGTGCCAGCTAATTTGCACTAAAGCCTCACATAAGGACCGTGTTGGTTGTGCAGTAGAAACAATGCCCAGAGTAACATGCAGCCCAAAGTCTTCCCAAATCCTTCCCCTCCAGAGCCAAATCTGCTGGGTGTTCCTGGGCTTGGACCTGCCTAGGATGTCCCTGACTGCTCAGSCAAGGCAGTTCCTGGCCTGCCCAGGATCCTGAGGGGGCTGTGCCCCCTTTGGGCTGCTCTGAGAACATGGCCAGGTTTTGTCAGCGACCGGGATGGACTCACCTCCAGCGAGGAGTTGTACTCATGGTTCAGATCTGCATCTTCTGCTGCTTCCACCAACCTCTGAAGCAAGCACATGGRAAGGAAGGTGAGTGGGTGCTGTGGCAGAGCCCCCAGATGTTCTTCCAGCTGTACCAGCCTCCTTCACCCCAGCTGAATCTGTGGTTATAAACTTCCCTCCGTTCTGCTGACCTGTCACACTGTGCTACAATTTTACAGCTTGGAAGGGACATCATTTGCAGCTATTTATTGCCAAGTGCAYTCACACCTACTCACTCCAGAGTCCCTGCTAAACCCCTGAGCAATTTGAGGTATCACAGGACACATGCAAACAGAAACAGGTCCGTTTAGAGAAACAACAGACAGATTTAATTTCATTTTCCATGAACCCTTCCAAAAAGCCATGGGAAAGGCATTTCAGCCCCAGCTTGATGTCAGCATCTCATCAAAGGAAAAGGCCTTGTGGGAGTCTCAGTCTGGTATTGTTACTGAGACAAAGACCACGRCTGGATTTTGTAAAGGGCTCAGCAATGCTGTGGCCATTTATAAGCTCTTGCCATTTAAGGAAGGCAATAAAATCAGCCAGTTCTCCCCAGTATGATGCTTCAGGGCACTAATTCTCAGTTGGCACAGACTGGGAAGGGATCCAACCAAACACATACGTGTTTTCAGGGTTGCACAATCAGCAACAGTCTCAGCAAAGTTACATTTTGCTCCTTCACAAGGGATAAGGCAATCCAAACACTGGAAAAGTCTGGCTAAGAATTTAATGTTATGGGACTGGGACTAATGCTCTGGGACTAAATATGCCCACATTTCACTTGGAGAGTCAAATGATGTGTTTCTGGATGACTTTTCCACATTAGAAGCCTTAAACAGTCAAGGCTCTGTGACTGCAGAAATATGCTTTTCATAGTAAGTAAATACTCAGGAATATGATAAATCCTTAGCTGCAGGAAGCAAGAGGGGCCAGAACGATTACCTGCTCTGATCTCCCACACTGCAGCAGCTACAGAGCCCTTGCCACCTCCTCCACACTTCCCCATGTACACAGCTGGAAATCCCAGCACCTTCCCTGTGCTCAGGAGGTGCAGGAATTCCCCTGGAGCCACACACACAGCTCAAACAAGCCCCTGTTCTTCAGCAGCCAGAGCACRTTATGGAGGGATGAGCTGGATTTTTCACTTCTGAGAGGTTTCCTTCCCCCCCTCCTTTTAGACAGCTTGTCTCCTAAAGGAGTGCTCGTTCCCTCATATCATTCCTAGACTTTGTTTTTGTCTCATTTTCTAATTTGAGCAGAGGGAGAAGCCAGCATCCCCTTGTCTGAACGCCCACAGCCTCCCACCAGTGTCTGCTGAGAGCTCAGTGCTGGAGCAGCTGCTCCTGGGCAGGGAGTCCTCACACAACCCCTGTTCCCACACGTTCCTGGGGCAGGCAGGAGGCCTGTGCCTGCTGCTCTGGGGCTGGCAGGACACCAATGCCTTCCCAAAGGCCAGTGGCCATACCTCMACAGCTTCCACCTTCCTGCGGAGCATGCTCTCCATCTGCTCCGAGAACTTCTTCACCAGCTCCAAGCCATCCACCTCCTTGATCTTCAGGGTYGGCTCCACATCCTTGTACTTCTGCCCAAGGGAAAGGAGAAAATCCTGCTGAGCAGGGGGTCCTTGAGAGAGGGATGGATCTGTTATTGCTGGCTGGGGATTGTCTTTGTGTAGAAAGAACTGCTCTGATTTTATCACCTTCCATCTCTGCCTTCCCCCCCCTGTAACTGAGGGCGTGCAGATCAGTGGCCATAACTCAGAGCACTCTGACCAAATAAAAACTGACCCAACTGTGAGCTGCTGAAAGCAGCAATGCACCTGAAGCCATCAATGCCCACAAATCAGAGAGAGAAGCAGAAGGCCAAGTTTTAAAAACCAAGCCATGTGCTGTGCAGGCATCCACAGCAGCATTACACACAGCACACACCTCCAGGCCACTTCAGGCAGAGGCAGGAGCCAGGAATGGAGCTGTGTGCTGTCACTGCAGCTCTTCCTGTGTCACACRTGCTCTGGGCACTGCTGGGGAGATGTGCTGGCACTGCAGGGGCTGTCCTGCCCCAGAGCCACCCCACCTGGGAGGGAACCTGCCAGCTCTTCAGCAGCAAGGCTCTGCTCAGTGCTGGCAGGGGACACTGCCAAGGACAGCTGAGACAGCTGAGGTATGATGCCACTTCTTGGGCACCCAGGAGCATGATTTAGGCCAAGAGCACCACAGAGGCACTTCCCAAAACCCAGGAATTATGAGCATGGCTACTTGGTGCTGCCTCCATGGCTGTAATGAGGGGGATCCAGATCTGGCAGCTTTAGAGATAACCAGTTCATTCTCACCACGTTTCACATAACCCAGGAATTAAAAAAAAATAAAAAAAAACAAACCCAAGAGGACATCTAAACTGTGCAACCAAAATCTGCCTCCTTAAGTCTGCTCTTTTAAGACTAGATACCACAGCCTTTATTTCTCCTTTCCAAAAAATCCCACAGCTACCAGAGATAGCCAGAAAGAAAGAGCAAAGAAACACGGGAAAGGACACAGGATGATGAATTTCTTTGATAAAAGACAGAGCCTTATCTCCTGGGCAATGTGGAAACACAAACTGCAATTCCCTGGTCCCTCAGTGTCAGTTTTGCCTGCAGTTTGTACAGCTCCTCCATCTCCACATTGTGTCAGCATCACAGCAGCAACCCCAGCCAGGGCTGGGAAAAACCCCTGAGGTGGGGAAAAGGGCAAGGAGGTGGCAGGGGCTCTGGTGACAGTGCTGAATTAGAGGGAAGCAGCAGGGAAAGGACTTTGCATGGCTTTAGGGTGGGCCAGTGGAGCCCCTTTYGTGCAAGGAGCACAGGCAGAGGAAGCAATGCCCTGAGGCTGGGGCAGGCTGAGGAGGTCAGCCAGAAATAGCAGCAGCATSCAGCCCGCAGCAGGCAGGGCAGGGAGGCTGCTCCCTCTGCCTGGCATGATTAACAGCAAGGGCTTTACTGGATTAACAGCCAGCCTTGCATCCCCTCTGCTGGGAGCTGGGACAGGCAGGGGGGAAGCAGGAGGAGGAGCAGCAATGAGGAGGAAGGTTGGGTAACCACACTGCCAGAAGAGGAATGTGCAGCCACAACCCCAAACACGGTCCCTGGCTGGTGAGGAGACCTCAGCACACACCCAGCTGGTGTCTGTCCCTTCAGCTCCAGGGCAGGGCTCTGCCAGCAGAGCAGTGATCTCTGCCAGGCTGGGCTTAATCAGGCCCTGCTGGGGGGAGGAGGGTAATCTCTCCTGGGAAAGCTCACCAAGGGGGGGACACACCAGCACAGCTTCACAAAGTGACCTGCCACCAGCTACCTTGGGTCACAGCTCCCACTAAAGCCAACAGGGCTTTCCCACCTCCCAGTTAATCTTTTTTTAATGTGCTTTTGCCATGGTCACAATTGGATGTTACTGGGGTAAAAGCAATCATGAGAAATCACAAGCAGTCTGCTGATGGCACACACATCCAGCCCTGAGATCTAGCCAGAGATGAGAAGGAAAAACACCCCAACACCAAAAAAAAAAACTTTCTGCAAAGTTCCAGTTCGTTAAGGAATACACCAGGTTGGAGCTCAAATCCTGTTTGAGCTTTTTTCCTACAGATGAAGCAGCAAACCACTGCATGCCTSTATTCCTGGAAATCTCTGCCTATTGATGGCTATTCATCCAAGATTTTCCAACGGTGGGCAGCAGAGCTGTGATCTCAATGCTGTCCCAGACACTGTGGAGGCTGAAAGTCAGCTCAGGTGCCTGCAGCTGGCCAARATTATCCAGTACAGCCTGTGCTCAGGGCTCAGGCTATCAGAGCATTAGAAGTTACAGGAGTCAGGCTTGGGAGAACTGGCTGAAAGGATCTGATGTTGAAAAGAGGCCAAAAAGTTMGCTCAGCTCTAACAGAAAACCTTTTCTTATTCATCTAGCACTTAGCATTCCCTTAAAACAGCAGGGGCAATTCATTAAGATTCCCCTTCTGCAGTGATGGGGGTGGTGTTTTAAAAGTAGAACCTCCAGAATTTGGTATCCTARGTTTTATCTGTGAACAGAGACATGTCACCAAATATATATTCTTCTTCCCACCTCCATAAAATCCAGCCTATTGAAGTACACAGTGCTGCATTACTCACTGCTAGTGGAACTAAATTAAGAGTGTGAAAGACATTCCTTTCATCCTCACCCAGGAAAACGTCTTGACTGAACTTCTCAAGTTTGTCTGTTCCTTGCCATGTGTTTTGGGCTTTCTAATAACTGCAGAGCAAAGCTCTGAKGCAGGGTGAAAGCCTGCCCTTGGGCATTCCAGGGATGTGTGTTAGCTCTGGGAAGGAGGCATTCAGGGGGTGCCAGCTCTCTGGGAATGACACAGCCTGGTGAGAAGTCAGCTGCTTGAGTTTGCAACATGAATTTAGGGTTCTTCTGGAGGAAACAAATAAAAACTAAGCAAACTCAAAACCACAAAAGAGAGTTTGTGCCAAGTATTCAAGACAAGGTTTACATGCAAAGCATTCAGTAACTGAAAAATCATGACCCTCACAGCAACAATAAGCTGGTTACTTCAGGGCTATTAAGCACAAGGGAGACATGAAATAAGACACAAACTGAGATAACAGCACCTTCTGTATTTCCTCCAAGACAAAATGCCTGTTGACTTRGACAAGCACTGAGGAAAGAATCACCTGCACCTCTGCACTGTGCTGCCCAGGGCACACCCATGCATGCAGAGAAATATTTGATGAAAACCAGGTAACAGCCCAAAAAAAAGAGCTGATGATCAGCGCAGACCTTGGCGCTGGATGCTGGGGGCCTGTCCTGGTCAAACCCAGCAATGTGAGTGCTGCAGGATGTGATCCCTTCCTCCAGGCTGAAAGCAGCACTCTGCAGGTGAGTGAGGAGCAGCAGAAGGGCTTGGGAAAGGAGGAATGGAGGGTCAGCATGGGAAGGCAGGAGGTGACCATCAGAGGGGAAACATGAGCAGGGCTGTTTAAAAGCCTTTCTAACAGAAAGGGGCACCATTCAGGAGGTGCTCAGCAATGGCTGATGGAAGCAGGGAAGGCTTTAAACGAATCTCCCTCTCCAGTTCTGGGGAATGGCCACAGGCATCACTCTGGGCTCAAACACATGGAGCTCCCTGGTTTTAAAAACAGCTGCACACCAGAGYCTTGTCCTTCCCTCCACCCTGGGGCAAACCTTGGAAGGCACATGGGGAGGGGATAAAGAGATTGTGCCTACCTTCTGCAACAGGAGAGAGCCTGAATACTTAGTCACAATGGAGTACAGCTCCCCTCCAAAGGCATCTGCCCAGGACTTCACCCTAAAAAAAGGCCAAAAAGAAAGAAAATCAATATTAATAATTCCAAGTCTGCAGAACTGGTTATCTTTTCAGACAGGTAAAACTCCATCCTCCCGAGTACAAAGCCCTCCATTTCTCTAAGCCCCCCTTCAGCAGTGGCAATGTTTTGTCCCCAGACTGCAGCCAGACAAGCAGCAAGGCAGGAGGCAGTGCTGCTCCTGGACATCCTACCCAGGACAGAGGTCAGCAGGGACAAACAGTGAGTGCTGCTGCTCTCAGTCTCTGTGCTCAGAGTGGAATTTGCCCCACCAAACTTTAGATGTTCAAATTTAGTCTTGGATAGCATCCTTCTGCTGCTAGCAAAGTGAAATAAATTGCTTTCTGCAGACACCTATTTGTCTTCCCTGGCAGGCCCTGGGGTGAAGGGCTGGACASCCAGAGCCACACCTGCTGAAGAGAAGTAAGGGGCAGAATTTAAAGGAGGTGTTGTGATTCACCCTGAACTCAGCTCCTGCAGCAGAGCAGGCCAGAGACTGAGGAGCCAGTGAATTCTCTGCTCTCCCTGGTGCTGCTGCTGGAGAATGGCACAGCAGATGATGCACAGTGCCACTGCAAAGCACCCCTCAGTCYTGTGCCAGCCTGGAAATAATGGATGGCAGGGATCCCACAGGGAGAACATCTGGATGGTGAGGAGCAGCCTGAACACTGAGCCAGCCAAATGGAAAGAGATGGCTCCTCAAACTGACAGAGCACTTCAGAAAGCTGCTCCATGAGCCACCCTGGGCAGCTCCACCCCCCTCACCAAGGATTCACTTCACAGAGATTTATTTAATGCAGTAAGTGGCCTGCTCCCCTTACCAGAATACACAAGTTATTTGTGATTTACCTACAGCTTCCAGTGGAGTTCTCTGAGTCCCAAGCAGGCTTTAACCTCAGGGCCTGACTTCCCAGAGCATTGCAGCACAAATAACACACCCACACAGGGATGAGCTCAGGAGTAAAGCCAGCACAGCAAGGGAGGAACAATCCCAGGAGCTCACTTCAGCCTAGGAAAGCCAGCTCAGACTCCCCTCCTGCACACAGGGACACACAGGCAGCCACAGGGGGTGATGGGGAGCAAACACAAACCTTCAGCTCTGCACTGCACCTCTCCCCACGGCTAAAAAAAAAAGCCTGAGAGAGTGGGTGCCTTTTAAAATCAATCCTTAATTGGCAATGAGGCACTCATATTTAACCACTCAGTGTGAACTAGCACCAGCCGAAGTCAATTTTTTTTTTTGCATTGTGCTCTGCATCTTATTTTGAGAGCCAGAGCTTTTATCTCATCATTTCATCCTTAGAGAATAAAAGAATACAGGTATTTTCTAGGAGACCAGGATTTATTGAGCTACATCAGAGTTATTCTAGCAAGCCTGGACTAAAAGAGAAGCAGGGATCCCATGGGATGCTTTCCTGTTTGTTGTAGTAGTGACTGATGCATTTCCTTAGATATGAGGAGCTCTGGATCAACATTTCACTTGATGCCCATCTGCTGCTGCTGGCTGCATAAGTTTTATGTATGAGACGTTTTGTGTTGAATTTAATTAATATTCTTTAATCTCCTCACCTTTCACTGTAGAAAGAGAGAGCCTAAACATGAAGGGATAGTGATTTTAGCAGGGATGTTTATCTTTACCCCATTTCCCTCCCCACACCTCTGTTCTGTGTCCCATGTGTAGTGCGCCCCTACTCCTTCCAGCCCTCAACATTTCTCAGCCCAGCAGGGTGGAAAAGTCTGTGGGGTTAATTTCTGATCAGTGGGTGCAGCTGAGCATCTYCTTTAAGGTTCTTGAAACTTCCAGCAACAGCAGAACTTGAATAAAAAAGGGGTTTTGTGTAGTTTTGGGATGTCTGCTCTGGCTCAGGGATTTATTCTAGTGTCAAAGCAGAGGAGGAATGAGGCACAAAGGGGGGCCAGAGACAGGGCCAGGGACTGGCAGCTTTGGAGGTTAAGGAGGAAYGAGAGGGCACAGAGGTCTCCAATCCCTGTGCTACAGGGCTAAAGCTTGTGCCACTAAAAATACCTGGTGGCATTTCACCGATGTTGAAAAGGAGGAAAGTGAAGAGGCAGAAATGCACTGGCATTTACATATTYAAAAGACAATTATTTGCCAGGGAAATGAGCAACCTTAGAATACTGGGAAATCAAGGGCAGCCTGCTGAACTTAAATAGGTTTCCTTCATTTTTTTTTTTTTTCATAAATAAGCAAGAGAAAAGGTCAGTCTGAAATTCATCTGCAGAGAAATTTCTCCTAAGCTCTCTGCCTCTGTCCAGCTCAGGAGCAGATGCATAAAGGCAACAGGAGCAGCCTGAAGAGGCCAGCCCAGRTCTTTGCCTCTCCCAGCAGCATTTCCCAGTGCTCCCATCACCCCAAGAAGAAGGCAGCCCTAGCCCCTCAGCAGCACTCCTGCTGTGGCTGGTGGGTGAGCAGAGCTGTGTCAGTGGGGAGGAAGAGGTGCTTTGTGTGCTGAACTTGCACCCAGCAGCATCACTGGGAACTGACTGAGCAGATTTGTGCACTGCTGGAGCTGAGTGAGCTCTGGAATGAGCTGGCAGTGATCCAAGCAGGATGCAGCAAAGCCAGACAGGGCTGGGGGAGCAGCAGAGCCTTGTGTCACCTCACCCTGACTGAACCCAGCTGCTGCTTGAAGGACTCTGCTTTTGTGTCCCCACAACGTCCCCGTGTAACCCACGAAACACAGCCATTTTCTGCTCATTTACYCCCTCTGGGCCTCTGGCCAATGCATTTCTCTGCTGAAATTTCGYTTCAAAAGGGCGACTTTTGTGTTTTGGTTAAATTCATGAGTGGATTTGAAACACCAGGGATTAATTCAGCYCTTGGTCTGGTTTTAGTACCAGAGGAGAAAAGCTCTTTTTCTATTGTTTATTCTTCATTCTTGTACAGGAATAAGTTCCAAATTGTGCAAAGTGACGTAGATACGTGGGGGTTTTTTCAGTAGTAAAGGGCTATCACATTATAACAAAACACATCAGAAAAGGATTTGGGCAGAGATTGCCTGCCTCTAATCCCTGCTCTTGTATTCAGTGGCAAGAACAGCAGAAAGGACAGGCTGGCTCCTAAATGCCACAGGCTTCAGTGCTGAAAGGTGTTCCTATGCTGTATTTATCCTGGCCATGGAAGGCAGGTTTGCACGGTTTGAAGTTGGATTTTATCTTGTGTAACCTCTGTGCCCTTTCTGTKAAACCCACATCAGAAGCACTTTGGCTGGGGAAGGGCTTGAGAGTGCAAGAATAGAACTGGAGGCAAAGTTTYCTGAGACCCTCCCTGGTAATGTCAGGGCTGCATTGGTGGCACATCTGTGAGGGTGTTATTGGCAATTTCTGAGTTAAAGACATTTCCCCAAACCCAGGAAAGGGCTTGAGGTGCCTTGAGTTGATTTTCCAGCTGTATCTCCTTCTGAAGCTGGCTGGCAGTGCTGTGTCCTCTCCAGACCAAGCTGCTGCCCTGCACCCACAGCCCCACCCCAGCACCCCAGGAGCTGCCCCACTGCAACTTTTACCAACGGCAGTGCTGACATTTTTAATCCTCAAAGGATTTAACTGCTCCAAATCAGCTTAACAAGGTGAAGTTTTTATAAACTGGGGCTGCTGGGAGGTGTTGGGCTCCTGGGGGCTGCCAGGGCTGCACTGCTGGCGGGGAGCTTTCAGCAGTGATGCTGCTGGAGGRGCTGCTGCAACCCCACACCCCAAAAGGTGCACCCAGAGTCCCTGCATGTGCAGTGCATGCACAAACCACGGCTGGGTGTGCTTTGGAGTGCAGCTCAGCCTCTCTTTCCTTCTCTCCAGAGCTGTGGGAAAGGCCATTAGGCCTTCTGTAGAGAGGTGGAGCAAGCACAAGCAAGTGCTGAGGCCTCTTTGCTCTATTTGGCCTCCTCTCACTGGAGAGACCTTTCCCATCCTCTGACAGCCACACACGTGAATAAACAGGGCTGTGTGGAACACCCAGGCCCTTTCCAGCCAGTAATGATCCAGACCGATGCAAGGGCCCAGAGCTCTGGAGCTGCAAACCCTGCCTGCACAATGTGGGCCGTGGCACAGAGACGTGTCCCGGCTCCAGCAGCCCGTGTGCACCCTCCACAGCCAGAGCAGGGCCGGTGCTGTGCATATCCCCTGGGTGTTCCTGGGAAACCCAGCAGCCTTTACTGGAGGCACTCTGCTCCACTGGGAGCTGCCRAACTCCTGCCTGCCTCCGTGCTGGGATCTCTGCAAGCTGAGGCAGCAGCACTGGGGTTTTACAAACGTGTCTTTAAACTGCTTTAGCCTTCTGCTGCCCAGTGCATTAAGCAGAGCATTAATAGATRTCAAAGTACTTCACTAAAGGAGATGAGTACCACTGCTGTGCTGGAGGAGCGGGGAGGAGGAGGTATTGCCTCCCGGTCTAGTCCTGGGCACAGATTTCTGCCTCCTCCGTGCCTCCCGTGTGTGTGCTCAGCCAGGGGCCGAGGCGGGGAAATGCCACCCCCCGGAGCCGTGTGTCCCTGCGGAGGAGCAGCAGGCATTCCCACCCGCCCGTCCGTGCCCCGGCCACCGCCCCCCGCCCGCCGGCAGCGCAGCAACACTCACGTCTCCAGCGGGATCTTGGTCTGGGCCCTGGCGGCGGGCGGCASGCCGAGCAGGCACAGCATCACCCAGGGCACGGCCCAGGGCATCCTCCGGGGGACGGCCCTGGGCATCCTCCGGGGCCCGGCCATCAGCAGGGGCTGCGGCCTGCGGCCTGCGCGGGCTTCCCGCCGCTCCCGCTGCTCCTGAGGGGCTTCCCGCCGGTCCTGCTGCCTCCGAGGGGCTTCCCGCCGCTCCTGCTGCCCCTGAGGGGCTTCCCGCCGCTCCTGCTGCCCTGAGGGGGCTCTCTGGCGCTCCTGCTGCCCTGAGGGGG
>CADDXX010000412.1:156972-174038 GCA_902810485.1 Alauda arvensis | reverse complement strand
TTCCCGCCGCTCCTTCTGCCCCTGAGGGGTTTCCCGCCGCTCCTGCCGCCCCTCAGGGGTTTCCCGCCGCTCCTGCCGCCCCTCAGGGGTTTCTTGCTGCTCCTGCTGCCCCTGAGGGGTTTCCCGCCGCTCCTGCTGCCCTGAGGGGGCTCCCCGGCGCTCCTGCTGCCCTGAGGGGGCTCCCCGGCGCTGCTGCTGCCCTGAGGGAGCTCCCCGGCAGGCCCCTCCATGCCGCCGGCCTGGGAGCCCGCGCCCCGGGGGCACCGCGCCCGCCTCAGCCCCGGGAGCGCCGCTGAGGCCGCCGGGCGCCGTCGGGGCCGTTCGGGTCAGGGCACCGAACCGGGCAGGGTGAGCACCCAGGGGTGAAGAACGCTCCGAGCCCCGGGCAGGGTGCCGAGCTCTCCGGGCCCCGGGCAGGGGTGAGCACCAGCGGCCGCGGAGCTCTTCGTGCCCCGGAGCTCCTCGCCGGGAGCTGCAGCRGCTCCGTAAATCCCCTGCCAGCCCTTAATCCCCTCGCCAAGCAGCAGCAGCAGCAGCAGCCGCCGCAGATTTAGGGAAGTGGAGTGGGATGAAATCACCCGGGATTACTCTGATTTCTGAAGACGGGTCCTGGCTTCTCCGGCCGCAGGTCAGGCCGTGCCTGCTTTAAAGCAGGTCGCACCCACATCCCCCAAAGCCTTGTGTGGCCTTCGGTGTGTGCCTGGCAGCGCCTCCCCGCCTGCAGCAGCCGCGGCTTGTGCCGGTGTTATCTCCTGCCCACAGGGCTGGCATCACCCCYGGCAGCATCCAGGACAGCTCCCAGCCATTCCCGGTCCCCCTCCAAGCCATGCCAGTGGGGCTCTGGCCAGGGGAGAGCAGGGGAAACGAGCAGTGGAGAGCASAAGTGACAGGAAGGAAAGGACTCTGCCAGTTCCAGCTGATGGGCTGCTAATGTGAGTGATTATTTATTAATAGCCAGGTCTTTCCGTTTGGCCAAYTTTCACTTGAGGTTGCCATCCCCTGCTCTGAGTCTGGAGAGCGATGGATCAAAGCAGCCCAAGTGCTGAGCTTGATGAATGGCAGGAAGCAGCAAAGGCTCACTCGGGTGGGGGACACACCGTGGAAACTCATTATCATCATGAGAGGTATGAATTATAAATAACCACAGATAGGGCAGCAGAAAGAGCATAAATTACTACAGCAACCTGTTGAACAGCTTGRSTCTRTGGCTGKGAATTAACCCATTTATTACAGTGCCTTCCAAGCATCCTTTGCACATTTACAGGTGGCTTGTTCAATGTAAAATGACAYGTAAAATGCAAATGTTTACWRTAAAATGTGCTGTAAAAATGCAAATGTTTACTGTRAAATGCAAAGCCACACTAGATCATTAGGTTTCTCTAAGGGCATGGAGRGGGAAACTGAAAGCACTGAAATAAAATTAAGGCCCACAGCATAGATGGCAACTGCAGAGCAAATTGACTGTATCCCAGCCAAACCCAGCACAGATGCACTTTGAATGGCATAAGAGAAGTGACAGAGGAAACAGGGAAATGGAATAAAACCAGGAAACATTGTACAGAGGTTAAATTGTATGATGAAGAGGCTGAAAGCCTGTGGTAAGGCATTAAGTAATTCCAGGAATAACTCACCTCAGGATRGGAGGGTTTTGTCATTTATTACAATATTTACTCTAGACTGAATGGCTTACCAAAAGTTACAGTCTTCTTCAAGCAGAAGCTCAGGGGGCAAAAATTTCTCTTCTGTTTTTAAGTCCGTGCAAAGGCTTACATGGGAAAGTCAAAATGGTTCTTCCTGGCCTTAAAATCTACCAAAAAAATTTAAATTCTTACACAACAAAGACTCRAGAGGCAGTGCCTTCAGCACATCACACAGCTGCACAGCAGCTGCCTGGGCCAGCTTTGGGAGCAACAGGCAGAGCAGATCTGGGCCTGTGCCATTCACCTCTCTCAGATGGCCAAAACGTGCTGCCTCCTCCTGCCCCTGCAGTCGGAAAAGAGGAGAAAACTGCTCTTGGAGCAGCTGGGAAGACTGACAATGAAGGCTTCACTTGTCTGTGCTTGCCAGGATGAAGCTGAGGGGTGGCATGCGGGGTGACATCCCCAGTCTGGATACCCGAGGGAGGAGAGGATAAAAATTGACATTCTGAAAAAAAAAAAAGAATCTGAAATGAGATCTGAAGGCAGGAGCATCAACATTTTAGATCACATTTTCTCTCCTCTTTGCAAGGAGCTGTGTAAATTGTTGTTGTGGGTGATTCCTGCAGGGTCTCCTCAGTAACCTGTGTGCAGTTTGCAGCTGGGACCCRGGGCAAGGCAGGTGGGTGCTGGCAAGGGCCCTTTGGAGCACTGACAGAGCAGGCAGTGAGACAGCAGCACGCTGAACTGGGAGATCCAAATCCCTTTATTTGGATTTATCTCATTTACTGGGTAGATCTCACTTAACCCCTTAATGACCTAAAATTGCAAGGAAGTAAGGTCGGGAGATTAAATGRAAATAGCACTGAAAACTGCAAAGCCCAGGTGCCTGGAGGGGCCCTGATGGGATTAGAGTGCCTGCAGTTGTGTGAGCCTCCACAGTGTGTGAGCACAGCTTGGAGCAAGGGCAGGAGATAACAGCAGGGCTGACTGGGGAAAAAGAAAACGAAACCTGAGAGAAGGAATGAAAGCAARTGCATAACAAGGAGAGTGAGCTTAAGGCTGCAAGAGATATGAGGTGAACAAGCGCAGCAATTTAGAGTTACATTTGCAAAACCACGAGGCAGTAAAAGAGTACCAGTGGGATTTTGTGCTGTAAACACAGGCAGGGGGGAGATTTACCTGCCCTGTTTATTTGTGTTCTGACTAAAACCAGAGTTTGGRTTATCATGTTATGGGAAGATCCTGGCAAAKGTAATGACYRGGAAAAGAACGAGYATCATCAAAAGCCTGGTTAAGAAGYGTAGTCTCACAGTGGGATGCACAGGAGGGGAATGTTTGTGAAACAAGTCATGATGGGAATAAACTCTGTGGCCTTGCCCCCAGCAGATGCATTTAGCTGAGATCCTAACCCTGTGCCTCTCATCAGCTCTTGACAGGGCAACTTGGATGAGTGTCTGGGCACAAAATCCTTTGTGCCCTGGTCAAACACTCTGTGTTTGAGCTGGTGTCCCCTGAGGAGACACAAGGATGGTGTCTCTGCCTTGTGTGAGGAGTGTGACCATTGCTGGGGTGCTGTGCAGAGCAGGCAGTGTTCTGCCAGGGCTGCAGACCCTGCCTGTTCCTGCAGTGCCAGGGAGGGGATCCTTGCCAGAGGCAGCAATGGAGAAGCACTTTCAGTCRTGGTTTCCCATGGTCGTGCAGGTTTCAGTGCTGAGGAGAGCCAGCACTCTGAGTTGGCAGAGGTGTGGGTTTGAAGGGAGTGGGAAGGAGCTGCTCCTGCACGAGTGGTGCTGCTGTGGCTGTAGCAGGGGAGGTGTCCCCAGCTGCCCTCCCGACCCTTTTGGTGCCAYCAGGACCTGTGCAGTCCCAGCTGAGCTCGGGGAGGCTGCAGTGAAGCAGGGAGATGCTCTAGGACTCTGTGACTGGCAGTGCCTGGGCTGTGAGACCTCAAAGATCTCCAGCACTGTGTGGTGCTGGGTGAGCTGAGCCTCTGTGGGTGCCCTCTCCTCACCACAGCCCTGGAAAAACCCCTCTGTCACTTCCAGCCGTGTTTTGGGTTCAGTGAGCGCCTTTGAACTGCAGGGGTGCAGGGGAAATGCTTCCCTCAGTGTGCAGCCGTGCATGGAGAGGTTCTCCTGGCCCTGCAGAGCAGCTGGGGAGTGCCAGGAGAGCACAAGGAGACCCTGCTGGGAGGGGCACTCTGAGGTGTGCTCACCACGGGAATGCACTGGTGGCTGCACAGCCGGCACTGAGCCTGCAGAGCAGTGCAGTCACCCTGCTGTGCCACAGGGGATGGGGCACCCTCACTGCCATGGGGACAGGCACTGCAGCCCTGCCTCCACCTCAGCTGGCCCCCTGAAAAACAGGGCAGTGTCTGGTGTGCAGAGCCAGGGSTGAGCAGGGTCACTTGGGGCACACWCTGTCCCAGAGMWCACACYACACCCAGGGCTCTGTGCAGTTCTGCCTGCAGACCCCTCATCTGCCTGCCACATGCTCTCCCTGCAGTTTRTAACAGCAGTCACTGAGGTGTCATATTAATTAATGCCTTAAGATGGTTACTTTGCCTTTTTTCCTTTTTAGTTTTTTTATTCCACAGCTCCGCTCTAAATTTAGACTTGTTTAAATACCCCAAGATGAAATGAGCATTTTTTTTTAATTTGTTTTTGCTAGCAGCATTTTAATCCCTCATCAGACACAGTGTTCTGAGCTGCAGGAAATTCAGGGCACAAAGGGAACCACCAAGGGGGAGAGCAGGATGSCCAGGAAACAAGGAGCATCCTCCCACCACCTCTGAGGCCATGGCAAGAAAAAGAAGAATGAATTAAAAAAAAAAAAAAAAGGAAAAGTGAATGGAAGCAGATGCTCTGTTTGGGGAGAACTTTGAGTAGAATGCAGCTTTCCTTTTATCCAGAGTGAAAGTCAACTTTATCCTTCTCTCTCCACTATCAAAGGGTTAAACTTAATCTTTTACATTGCAAGTCCACCTGAAGGAACTTGATTAATAGAAAGGGAAATGCCATTTGAAAAGAGATTAAAGCTTTTTTTGTGATAAACTGGCTGCACTAGAACAGCTTTCTTGGGGAGGAGGCTTTGCTTTGTGGGAATTGTGGTGCATCAGGTGACTGAATGAAGGATGGCAGTCACTCTGTGCTGCACAGGCTCCTGACTCAGAGCACATCCAGCAGCATCTGTGCTGCCAAATCCTCTGTTATTAAGTGCATGATGCAATGACCCTGTTTGGGGAGCAGGTCCCTCCTCCTCTCTGCTCACTGTGTCAGGCAGCATCCAGGATTTTGCAAGGTGATCAGGAGAGAGGTATTTGGGCCAAATTAAAGCTGTTCCAGCCTGGCAGGGCTGCAAAAAAGGAAGGTCCCTGAGGATGTGTTCCACTGTCAGGGCCAGCAGGTGTGGGGGGCACAGAGATGAGTTACCTGCCTGCCTGAKCTGATGCTGCTGCCTCACCTCCTTGCTGAACTCCTGCTCAGGATTTATTGGCTCATGGCTGCAGGGTGTTTTGGAAATGCAGTAATTCTCTGAGCTCTTGCAGGGGGACACAGCAGAGCCTCCTGTGCCAAGGACCCTCCTCTGGCTTGGCARGTGATCTCCAGGGACAGAGCAGCAAAGCCCTCTGCTTCCCTGCCCTCCCCTGTCAGCTCACCAGGGAGCTTTTCCCTGTTCCCAAGGGGCAGCAGGGAGGGAGGAGCTGCAGGAGGCCTCCCTGCAGTGATCCAGGTGTTGAACATCTGCCTGTCAGGAGGGATGAGCTGTGCCCCAGCACTGCCTGTCCCAGCACAGCATCCCAGGGCTCTCCATCTGTGGGCTCACAGCTCTCCTGCCTCATCCTTGGGCTRCACACCAGCACAGCATCAATAAAGGGCAGTGTCAGGGCAGAAAGAGGGTTTTTTTCATCTTTCAGAGGTTGAGAATCTTTGACTTTTCCTGCTAATTTCGTTTTGTTGCCGACACTGAGTGTTCAGGCAAGGCCTGTTGCAGAAATGTGTATCAGAATTTCTGGAATATTCAGAACTCAATTAAAAAAAAAAGTCTTATTATTTTCCCCCTTCCTTTTGATTTCACAGAAGGCAGCAGCTTTGCCAAAATTCTAGGTCACAAATTATAACATTTCATGCTTTTCTCCTATGAAAACGAGACTACTTTTTTTCCCCACAAAAATCAGAGGCGCTCGGTTCCAGTGTTATTGAAGATAAAAGCTGGGCTTTGGATACATTTTACCACACACTGATGTAGGTGTCGATAAAAACAGTCCATTCTTTCATGAATATTAATGAAAACATGTTTTGTGATTTTAGGCAACCATCAATTGTTATTAAAAATACCCTGCCATTTCCGAGGAAGACAAAGAGGTGGGGGAAGGCTCTGCRGAAGGCTTCCCACATCCAATTAACACCGCTTTGTTCTGTGTGAAATTACCCGGTGCTGAGTGTGAAAGGTGCTGCCCTGCCCTGCTCAGCGGGCTGGCAGGGAATGCTGCTCACCCATCCGAGCATGGCACTGCTCCTTTGCAACTCTTTTAACAAAGAGGAAGAGAACCAGCACGTTTCTCGTTGCCAGTGTTTTTTCTGGTTGATGATTTYGACCTGTGCTGGGTGTGGGGTGATGCAGCCATTCCCCCCTGTGCTGGGTGAGGTYTCTCCAGCTCCCAGCCCTCTCCYCCTGACTGGGGGGCTGGCTAAGGACACTGTCAGCCCCCCCAAGACAGAGTGGTTCCCAAAGGATTCAGCCTGGCCTGGGCACAAATGTTRTGAGAGAAAAGAACCTCTCCCTTGCTGCTGGAGCAGTGTGCAAAGTAAATGGCTGAAAAACTCAGTTCCTGGCAGGCTGGCTCCTTGTGCTTCCCCCCTGCTGCTGTCAGCATCTGGGCAGCACATGGGGCAGGCAGGGAGAGCCCTGGGGCAGGGACAGAGCAGGCTGCAGCACACTGCACACAGAACCAACTGAAAGTGGAGTGTGGGCTTACAAGAGCTATCAAGTMATATCCATAAAATCTAAACATAAAATTTTAATAGAGTAAGTATTCCTAAATTTTATGTTGTAAGGGAGGACATTTCTATTGCAGCTTGTGATGTCTGTCTGAAATCATCTTTCATTTGCCAAAGCTGCACTCCAACTCTTGCCTTCTCGTTAGAGCAGCTTTGGGGCTGAAGTTTTCATCTTCCTGAGCCAGAGGCTCCTGAAGTTTCAGACAGAAGCCAAACAGTTGTGCCCTGAGGGATTCCTTCCCAGGAAATCTGATGTGCACAAAGCAGGCAGAGTGGTGCTGAAATCTCATTAGTGATGGCTGCTTGCTGCAGCTCTGACCTTGGCTTCATTCGTTCAAGTGGTGCTGGAGTTAATTGGTGTCTCCCTTTGGAGTGATTCCCTTCTGCAAGGGCAGTTTTAAAGCCTGGAGCTACTCTGCCCAGCAGGCCCACAACTCCCCGGACAGGAAAGGCATTACCTGGCTGTTCCTGTGCTCAAAYGTGCAGTGTCACACTCTGACAGCCACTGAGCCACTGCATGGCAGCCCCTGAKTGTCCCCTCCCTCGTGGAGCCCAGCAAACACAGCAGCTGGCCTTTCCAGATGTTGTCACACAGCCTGAAGGCTCTGTCACCAGGCTCAGGGACAGCCACCCCTCCCAGGACACTGCTGCTCTCCTGTTCCAGCAGATGCCCAGCCTGTGCCTCCCCTGGCCAGCGCTGGCTGCTGTGGGAGCTGCATTCCAGGGCTGGCTGTGGTTCTCCGTGGTTGGCAGACACAGCACTCCTCCTCATCCTCCTCATCCTCCTCATCCTCCTCCTCCCACCTGGGAAAGGGAGTTAACTGAGCCCATGGTCCCACAAGTCCTTTCCTGGGTCACCCTCAAACTGTGCCGTGCTGTTGTCACAGTCCTCAGCTTTGTCCCATCCTTGAAGTGCCACAATTTTCTGTTTGCCTTCCCGAGATTTTTCCAGAGCTCTGCTGGTATTTTTTCCTAATATCTGTCTTCACATCCAGCACCACCTGGTTTTTTCTCATCTGCCCAGGCAGAAAGAGCAACTGGAAAGGTTATTCACTTCCAAAGCCTTCCCTCCAAGGATGCTCTGCAGCAGCAAAGGGCAGGCTGCTGTTCTTTCTCATCTCACAAACCTCTGTGGAGGCTGATCAGGAAAGAAAGGAACTCACTGCTTCCACAGTCCCCAGAAAATGCTGGGGGGAGCCCAGCAGACKTCCAGATTCCACAGCATGCTGGTCATAGCCAGGCTAAAAGATGAAAAAGAAGTAACACCTCCAGTATGGAATAAGATGGAATCGGGGAATGTTGGTGTGACCAGAACTCCTCAGAATTGACTGCTTGGGAGGGCTGGGAAATCTGGCAGGTTAAAACAGCCACAGAGCCCTTTCCCTGCTTTTTGGCAGGGCAGGCACTGATTAGCTGGATTCAGTGTGCTGCTGAGCAGGTTAACCCAGGAGAAAATTGGTATTAGCTCCAGGAACCAGCCAGCTGTGACTGTGGCAGCTCAGGGCCATGAAAGGGTAGAAACAAATGCAGAGAGCACAGAGCCAGCTCAGTCTTTGGGCTTTTGTGGAGATCAGGTGAGTGAATCCTGTGCCCAGGAGGGAGTTTCATCACCCACAGGGGGCTGTTTTCAGCACTGCTGGGCTCTGCCATTCCCTGCACGTGGAGACTGGGGTGGCCAAGGGCAGAAGCAGATCCCAACAGCTCAACAGCCCACCCTCTTCTGGCAAAGCCATGTTTGTGGGGAAGGAGCTAACACGGGAGGTTTGGCCTTTTCCTCTCCCATTACACATTGTAAAAATGGACTTTTTGTAATTCTGGTCTCTTCTGAAATGCCAGGARCAATTGCTCACCTCTGGACAGACCATCAAACCCTCTTTAAGGCTGCCATTAAGCTGCTGCAGTCATCAGGAAGGAGGAAAACATTTCTGAGGAAGAAGCACAACAACAGCTTTGACAGCAGCACATCCCAAATCACAGCAGAGGCTGAGAGCAGAGAGCGAGGGGAGAGCAGAGCTAATGGGACAGGAAGGATAATGGGAATCTGGCCTCCTTGGTGTCATCTTTGTCACACAGCTGGAGAGAGCAAGTTTATTATTATCTGGGAGCAGCTGTGATTGCTTTTTTGATCAATAGAGGAGCTGCAATATGAAAATGCCCTGGCTGTCSTGGCCACTCCTGCTGGCTTTGCTCACAGTGCATGCAGCAGGCTCAGGGCACAGCAGGCTGGGATGTGCCAGCCCTGGGATGCTGCAGAGGGCAGGGATTGCTGCTGGCTGATCCAGGGCCTGCAAAGGGAAAGGAATAGCACATCAGAAAGCCCCCGTTTGTCAGGAGTAGTTTTTGGTTGCTAGGCTGCTGCTGTTGCCTCTGCCTGCTCCTTGCTTTTCCCAGTTTCCTTGCCTACACAACAAGCTGATCTCTTGTGAGGTGCTGGGCCTGGGGACAGGGGAGTTTGGGCTGCACTGGGGGATCTCTCAGCTGGCTGCAAACAAAACTGAGGTGAGGCCCCAGTGAGGGGGGACTGAGCATCAGCCTCTGCCTCCTGACTTCTGTGACCTCCAGATATCCGTCATGGAACTGCTCTTCTGTCCACTTCTGGTGGGATAGTATTTCCTTCTCTCTCTCTTTTAGAAGGGTAACATGCACAAAAAGCCCTTCTAGAAGCTTCTATCTGGCTATCTGTGTGAATGCACTTCTAGAGCAATGTTGAAGAACTTAAACAATACATGTAAGAAATAGAAATAATTTAAAATCGATCTCCATGGAATGAAAAAACCCCACAGAGCTGAAGAGGGTGCACTCTGAGGGGCTGACACTGGTGCCAGTGCAGGTTTGTTGGAACTCTGGATACTGCAGAGCTTTCAGAGATGAGGCMCTGAGTTGTGCCCACAGAAAAGAGGGTTGGATAATCATTCCTGGATTTCAGTTTGGGCTCTCTGCACCCACAGAAGAAATGTCCCTCAGCAACAACTGTGTTCCTAAACTGGCACTTCAGCAGCAGATGCTGATAAAAATATAGAGAGAATTTCCTTCAATCATTTATTCTAGTTGACTTAAAACCTCAAGTGTCTTCTGCCAAGTGTAAAAGCATTTTCGAGTTATACACATAAAATATACAGCCCAATGTGCARTAAAATGAAGTCAGCACACAGTAGGGATTATTCATTTTTTATTTTCTTTACAAATGGATCAATGAAATCACTGTGCTCCAGGAACACACTTAAAAAAAATACACCAGGTAGCATTGTCCTTAACAAAATTTCACATTGCTTGTAATGATGCAGATTGGACCTGGAATAACAGAAACATGAATCCAGTGTCACCCCAGAGCTCTGTGACAACAAGTACATTCACAAACCCACCCCCCAATTCCTCAAACACCTGCAGAATCCCATTTCTACATCTAGCTAAAAATATTCTTGTCAAAATAGAAAAAGATCTTCCTACAAAAATTTGGAGGGAAGTCATGACACTTCTAAATCGCTTTGCAGACAAAYTAAACACGACCATCAATCTCTTGAAAGCTCCCGTGCCGAGATTTCCGCATTTTCACATTCCTAAAAATAATCCAACATTGCCACCATGTGGTGAGGGCTGGATGGGGACAGCAGGGCCAGACAGCTCGGCAAGGAGCAACCACGGCGCGAGAGAAAAGGAAACTGGAGCCTGAGAACGGAGTCCTCATGCCGGGAAACCAGCTCCAAGTACGGCCCGGGGTAAGGAAAAGCATCGGGGATGTTTTGTGATGAATTCTTCAGCGTCATGACGCTCCCCTCGCTAAAGGCACGATCCATTYTCACTTGTTTTCCTCAGTACAGCACGTGTTTGCCAACAAGGGAAACCTAAGTGTCTGCAAAATGCCTTTCTTCAAACATTACCATACTTGAAAATGTCAGGCTCTTCTTCCTTGAGTCAGGAAGCCATGGAAATTGAGTTCAGAGATCTTTCACATGGACTTTTTCATTGCTGCCTTCCTCACACTGAAGAGATATGCTTCATAAATAATGTTTAGGAAGTTGTCATCATTCTGAAACACAAAACAGGTAATTGTTAGCAGGATAACTGGAGTCAAGAGATTGGAAGGTTGTTCCATTTTATGGACCAGACACTTTCTTTTTTAAAAAAGAGAACAGCAGCAAAGCTCTTTCCTTTACCTGTTCTATTAGATAATAAATCAATCTCTGTTTTATTTCCCTTGACTGTGCCTCAGTAAGGAGCAATGAGTGCACAGAAAGATTTTCTAAACTCAYAGTGCATTTAAATGGAGTCCAGTATTGTTGCATAATAACTCAGTGACAGCTGAAGCTACAACCCTGCAATCTCTCTGCTTTGCCCTCTTTTATCTGTGACTTCCCTAAGCTGTATCCTCTGTCAGCTCAGTGCCAATTCCAGGTGTGTCTGAAGGGCCAGGGACACACTCTGGGTTGTGATCCCACACTARAACCCCACCTGGGCAAAGCCCTGCATCTGGTTCAGCCCTTTGGGGCTCAGTGCTCCTCAGGGATGCTGCTGCTTTTGCTTGGGTGCTTCACTGTTTCCTTCTGAAGAACATTTTGCAGGAGTGAGTCAGCCCACATTATGAAAGAATGTTATAAGTAGCTCACATAAACATCTTGATTGTAATTATCCTCATATAATATTGAAGGAAAATTAGGTGCCTCCAAGATTGTAGTTTTATATAATGGAGAATTGACAGCTAACAAATTGGCTGTGAGTGATTTCCAGGTAACTCAGTTAATCCTAACCACCACCAAGAATAGCAGGGTTAAATATGTATTTTACAAGTACAAAGTTACAGAGGGTMAACCCCAATCTTCCTTGATTACCTTCCTCTTTAACTTCATGTATGGGTTTAAGATTGCCCAGACACTCAAAGTATGTAAAGACAAGACAATGTGGTATTTTTTTTAAACACAAAAATACAGGGAAAAATGAGAAAGCCCTCCAGCTTCTTAAAGATAGTACTACTTTTCTGAATTTATAACTGAAATAACATTTGAAATAACTTACAATAATGACTTTTAATTTTATGCCAAAGCCATACAGGCACTTAGTTTTGACCTCCAAACTGGATGTGTTTCTCTGCTCCTTGTGCTCTGCAGCCAGGTCTTTAGTTATCTAATCTCTCCTCAACCTCTACTCTTCAGATATTACTCACACAATAAGTTAAAGAAAAAAAAAATCATAATTATGCATCATGGCAGAGCAGTAAACAATCATCTCATACATAACATTGTTAATGCTYTGTCACAATTAAATCTGAAAAAGGRATTTCATCCAGTGTAATTCTCTAGTTCAAATGCTAGACTGAATTAACATATATTCATGTTMTCCAGCCTGTATTTTAAAGCTGCTCACCCTCATCCTGCAATTTTCATCTCCTGTCTGAATTCCTGTTCCTGCTCACACACATCTCTGCAATATTTGGCAGCTGGGATAAGCACCCATTATTTATCCTTAGCTAAAAATATAATGGATGTGTCTCTGGCTCCTGGGCTGACCTTCCAAAGCTTTCAGTCATCCTTGTTCTTTCCCACCGAATGCATTATGTTGCCTGAACCCCAACCCAGGAGCATTAATCAGAATGCAGGCAAGGAGAGCCCATTGCACCCCCCCTGGCACCAGCAGCCCAATCTCCAGGGTACATTAATGATTCCTTCTGCCTTCAGGCAGYGCCCGTGCCGGGGATGGAGCTTTGGCACGCTACCTGGATGAGGTGCAGCAGCGTTTCCTGCAGCTGCAGCTTGCTGATGGAGGAGCCGCCGGCCAGGGCAGGCTCAGGGGCCGGCAGGGGCAGCAGCAGGCTGGCRGGGCTGGCTGCAGGCTCGGCGCTGGCCGCTGCCAGGCGCCCGCTCTCGGCCTGCGGGGCGGCGGGCGTGGGCTGGCTGAACACCATGGGCGACATCAGCAGCGTGGGGCTCACCGTGGCACCGATGTGCTGCGGGGACATCACCTGGCCGGGCAAAAMCACAAAAACACAGGCATCAGCTCGGGCTGCCCGCTGCGTTCTGCAGCASGAGGGGTGCTGAGGACTGCTGAGACACTGCCAGGGGCACAGACTGCTGGGGATCCGTGCCGGGAGGGAAGACTCCAGCTAACACCACCTCTAGGAT
Source organism: Alauda arvensis (assembly GCA_902810485.1). Lineage (NCBI taxonomy): Eukaryota > Metazoa > Chordata > Aves > Passeriformes > Alaudidae > Alauda > Alauda arvensis. The sequence continues at coordinate 161,285 of CADDXX010000412.1, read as the reverse complement.
CTGCTTCCAGATTAAAACGTCTTCCATCCAATCTGAGGCTGCAGACATGGATTCCAGTGTGATAAATCTATCTCATCTTAGGACAAGAGGATTTTATTACAGGAATCAGGCTACTGGTAAATCTCAGCACTTAGAGAATGCAGCTGGGAAGTTTTCCACACAGGGACAGCAAATCGGGGAGTTTAATCTTTGAGAACATGAGACAYGTTAAAGACTAACCTCTGTGCCTAATACTAGAAAATTTTCCAATATAATTTCCAAATTACTTTACAAACATATGTGGTGTGTATTTTACCTTCTCATTTTACCTAAGGAGAGAGAAGGCAAAACCACAGATGCTGTGATTGAGCTGAAGATCCACAGTGAGCTCRTGGCACTGTCAGAAACAGAACAGACCCACAACCAACACACTGACAAAAATCAGAATGGCCCTCAAAGAGAAGCTTGGTGCTGCAGCAGTTCCCAGCATCCCAACCACACCCACCTGCACATCTGCCAAATAACTTTCACCTTCAAATTCTGAAGTTAATCTTAGAACTGTAAAGCATGCAGGATTAGCAAATACTATCAGATATAACATTAGCAAATGCAATCAGATGTAATGTACAACATAACAAAGTTAATTCACTCAGCTTTACATCTCTCTCCAGGTAATTCCAGTAAAAGATTTTAATCCTAACCAGCCATCTTCTTGCTACTCAAGTATCCAGACTTCTTAAGGAACATCCAAAGGAACTGATAYAAGCTCACCACAGCTCCTCCCTTTTGGACTGGAGCATGATTTATTGGTACCACATTAAGGTGAAAGGCTACTCAATCACTTCACTCTGTGTCCTGGATTACATTTCAATTTTGCAGAGAAATTAAGGTTAAGAAAATAGAACTGAGGTTGATCTCCCAGGTATGCAAACCCACACAGATCAGCATTAAAGAACAGTCACATTTCTGTAGCTTGCCTTTTTCCTAGTTATGATTGCTCTACCCAAGACTTTTCTCAACAATGTTTGTGAGACCACAATATGAAGTATAAACAAAGAGGACTGAGATCTCATGCTGTTTTATGGAAAATTTAAGGAAGCAGAAAGAAAAGGGTCAGGAAAGAAAGCATGCAATATACACCTAATGCAGAAACATTTACCCAGTTAGATAAATATTGTGTCTGTTTCTCAAACACAGAGTACTACAAAACTCTTGACTGCAGCTTTCTTCCAAGCCCACAGCAGGTAATCAAACAGCAATCACCATGTGTGCTCCAAGGCTCTGACTGAGCAGAGGTAGCACACACTGACTGAAGCTTTGCACACCTATTGGAAAACATTTCTTTCAGGAGAAAACCAGTGTGAGTCTGAAGTGACAGCCCTCTGTGGAGTGAGAGCCTCAGACTCTGCACAGATCCCCTCCTGCCTGTGGAACACCAACTGCCCCCAGATCCCCCATCCCAGTGCTTCTGCTCCACTCATCCAAGCTGCTGCAGCAACTCCTCTTGAMTTCACCTCCAGCAAAATTGGCAGCGTTTGCTTAAACAAGATGATCCTTCCTAATGTGATTTCAAGAATGCATATACAAAACTGCTCTGCAAGGGCAGAAACCTCCTGCAAAGGGAAGGTTGGGAGCAGCTGGAGGAGATWAAGTGTGCCACTAACACAGCTGAACCTACAGCAGGCTCTGCCAGCCCCAGATAACACAGCCTTAGAAATCAAAAGGCATTTTTCTCATTTGCCCGAGGCAAACAAACAAAACCTGAGACAAACCGTGCCCTTAAACACACAGCTCCTCCTGCCAAACACATGTGGTGGTTCAGAGGACACATGGAGAATGCTGTGTGCTCTCTGGACAGAGAGGTCTGGGGTAGGACATGCCAAGCACATGGGAACCGTATGGAACGAGCAATGTTGCCATCTGCTGGTGACACAGCCAGCATCTCCAGGGCACGGCTCAACTTCTGATACTCTGTCACAATAGAGTTGATTTGTCTCTTTTCAGTGCATTGCACTTATGTCTGTACTCAGGGTTAGAAGGCATTTTTTGCTAACAGCTCAAAGCTTCTGCCATTGAACAAACCTTCACCTAAAGAACATGGGTTGTTTGGGGTTTGCTTTAAACATAAAGCAACATTTTCATTTGAGGTCCAGCTCAGATCACCTGCAGTCACTGGGACAAGTGACACCCAGCAGAAAACAGGACACTGATCTGGCCATGAGCAGTGTAGTTCCTGTAACACCCTGCTTTTACACAAGGCCCTGTAAATGCTCTGCAGGGACAYCAACCAGACTGGTGTCCAGTCTTTGGGCCAATCTTTTAGCTTTGAGTAACTCCCCACCACTCAGAGCAGCCCTTCCAAAGTTCTGTTGATCAACTCCTTACCCCCAGAAGCTGAGCTGCTCGTTCAGCCAAGATCTCCTGTGAGGTCAACACTTCAATCTCTGAGTCACCACTAACAGAGCAGAGTCTGCCATCAGCTGTGCAGCAGGGAAGCAGGGACAAGAACAATGTGCAGAACAACTGCTGCAGTGTCCAACATCCCTGCCCTGCAGCCCAAATGATCACTGGGATTGCAGCTTGGTGCTCTGGGGGCTGCAGGCACCTGCATGGCACCACAGCTGGCAAATCCATGGAAAACATGAACCAAGGAGGCACTGCAATGCAAAGGGGCTCCTTCTGCAGCTCCCTGTGAGAACAGAATCCCAGGTGGATCCAGGGYTCCTCTGGAACATCTGCACCCCTTGGTGCTGTGGGCCCAAACARTTTTCAGAGGCATTGTTAAAAATAAGAACATCATTGTAAGAATGGCTCAGGAACTTGAAAGGCAGTTAATTAAAACAAGGCTGGCTACAATGCTAACATTGCTTTGTCTTTCATGTTGAATTTAGAATATTATAATTCATGTTTACTACAGAAGCTGAAATGACTTTCTGAAACAAGTTTAACGCACCTATTTGCATKMCACAACTGCATGCTGAACCTGCAGYCAGGACAAGAGAAGCAGGGCTGTGATGCTCCCACCACAGACACTGGCCTTCATGCACATACTCAGAAGATGTAACATTATGTACAAAATACATTCTTCATGGAAAAATGCTCCAAGAAATGCAAAAGAATGAGCTGCAAGATATGCAGCCTTCTGAAGAAATGATMAATTTGTGTCTGGGTTATTATAAGCCCTTTTAAAACCATAATTCTGATGAACATAAACACTTAATGCATGTATCTATAACCAGAATAACATGTGCCTAACACTACACACATCCCTGAAAGCCCACTGCAGATTAATGCCTTTTTATTGTATCTCAAGCACACATTACTCACTGKCTGCATAAGGAATATTTCACAAAACAGGGCTGGCTCCACACCAGACTGAATGCTTCCAAGTATTATTCTTCAGCTTTTGCTTTTTTCCTCCTTCTCTTTTTTTGGTTTGTTTTTTTTCCCATTTTTTGGTAACTGGTCTCTTCCTTTCCATGTGGGAGATCACAGTTCTTACACCATATGGAGATGCAGCAGAAGCCAATTTCAACTTGGACTTGTAATGTGTCAGTTGTGGAAAGGACTATTGCTTACATTTTCTCAGTGCTGCTGATGGATTTAGGGTGTTCCTTTAATCTCATTTCTCCAACAACAGACACTGCTCAGCTATCTCTCTATTCCTGTCAGACTTTTGCTTTTTCTGTATGCTGAAGCATAGTAGGAGAGGCAATAGCCAAAGACAAATAATTACAGAGAACAAACCTTTTGCTGCACTTGTTGTCAGAATCTGCTTTGATCAATTTTGCATGAGCATGTGCAGATATATTTGTGCCAATTCAATTTCACTCAAATATCTGCTCTGCAGGCATGGCAGCACTTGAAGCCTCTGCACTACTGCAAGGATAATATTACAAAAAGATTAATGTTGGTTTTAAAAGTGGTTTTTTTCTCTTCCAGGTTCTTTTTCAAAAGCAGGCATGTTTTGTGTGGCTGATTCATGGCTTCCAAAGGAGCTGAGTCCTTCCTTCATTCTCAGCCTCCCTGCTTTTGCTCCTGTGGCATTCTGCTGCACGTGGAAGAGGCCATTCCTCCCAGACTGCASAGCTTTGGCTGGCCTAAACAGTAATTAGTGACACTTTCATTGTCATTTTATTCTGTGCRTTCAATTAATGCATTAATGTTGTGTTGACAGCAGCTGTGGCAGCCAGGGAAGGCACCCCCAGCCAGCCTCAGCCCCCTTGCTCTGCTCCCAGCCTTGCAAAGGCAGACTGAGGAGCTCAGTGGCTGCTCTTTTAAAGCAAACTTGCAGCAATAATCCCAGTGAGTGAGCCTTGTTCCAGAGAGGACTT
>CADDXX010000412.1:126161-156581 GCA_902810485.1 Alauda arvensis | reverse complement strand
TTTGGATCCTCCTTTTATTCTTTAGCTCTCCACTGGAAAGTCAAAGTTACCATCTGTAAGCAACTGATCCTGAATAATTTCAATGACTAATCCCCAAAAAACTCTTTCACACAGATTCAAATCCTACTGCAGTAATTAAAAGAACAAAAATAATGATGGCTATTTGCTGYATCAAATTGATATTCCTCCTACCTCTCTTGTGGAATTAGAAAATTTGACCTGTCACAAACTCAGTGACAGATGTGGCTCTTTCAGTATTAAATGACTCTTTCAGCCTCTTCCTGTAYAGAACTTTCTGGTATGTTGAAATATCCTGTAGCCTTTCAATCAGGCTTTGGCAGAATTAGAAAAACAGAATAAAAACCAGAATRAAACAAATACAAGAATGGAACAGTCACAATAGAAAAGCAGATTTGCAACTTTACACAGGAAAGGGGAATGCTTGGGATCAGTAATTTCTGGACTCCAGTACAACACAGCCTGTCCACAAGAAAGGAAGCTGCAAAGGGCTCAGCTGCATTCCCACACAGGACATGTCAAGGCATCCTAATGGAGAAAATCCTACAGAAAATGAAGTTCTTAAAGCCAGTAGTGGTTTTGCATGGGGCATTTTGTAATTGCACATGTTGCTTTTCTGAAGAACATAAAAATGTACTCATCAGAGAGATACAGTCTCTTAGTACCTCCTGAATTTTTTAAGACACCAATCTGACTTCTAGGATCAAAATGAASAGATTTTTTGATGTCATTCAGGGACAAGACCTTTTTTCAAAATAATACCCAGCAAATTAAAGAAAAATACCTAATGAATATCCAGAAGCAGCAGGTGTGGTACAAGATAGCCAATATACAAATACTTCATAAAGCTGCTGTTAGAAAACAAGGGACCTTTTAAGTATCTTTAGTAACTGGCATAGAGAAGAATGCACATCTACACAGAGAAAGCTATGACTAATTTWGCAGAAAATAATTACTAAACCCAAAACATTGCACTCAGTAGCAAGAAATTACAGCCCAAGAATGGCAAGTGAAAACTAGGTAACTTTTCAAAGGATAACCCAACACTGCAGCATTTCTGGTCATCACTGATGTGTAAGAGATGTGGCCTTCAGGATTTAAAACATCCCATTTTGGTAAATCAGAACTTGCTCCATGTTGGGAAAGCATCMCCTGCAGAATGAACCATGTGCAACACACAGCAGGACAATGAAGCCAAGAAACGGACAATGAACCTCAGCAAACATCACGTTTAAAAGACTGCTGGATTTATATCTATTTATGATGAAGTTCCCCATTTACCTGGAAGAGAGTGYTCTGTTTCTCTGTGCCTGGAGCCTTTTCTATCCAGGAATCCAGTGGTTTCAGGCTGTTGGTGCTCTGGGTGACCACTGGGAACTTGGCTGCCAGCGTTGGTCTGCTGGACACGTGCAGCTGCTGCTCTTGCTGCACTATCTGCAGTTTTTTCAGCAGTTCTTGAGGTGAAATCACGCCAGAGTTGGCTGCTTGGTTGCCAGAGAGAGGAAGCGGCTGTCTGGGAAGTTTGGATTGTTCTTTAGGGAGCGGAGGCTCCAGAGGCTGGGCAGGCAGGGAGCCATTGAAGTACACCAGCGGGGGCTGGCTGAGGTTACTGCTGGGCGCTGCCCCGGCCCCGGGAGCGGCAGTGCCGCTGAACACGGAGCCCGGCGGGTTCCCGGCCGCTGCGGCGCTGGGCTCCATGGCAGCGCCGGGCCCGGGCTGCCCGTGCAGTCTGTGCAGCAGGCTCTGAGCGCCSGCCGTGTCCTGCGCCGGGAACAGCCCCGCCACCGCCTCCCTCCCGGCGGGCTGCTCGGCCAGCGCCGCCAGCTCCGAGCCGCGCACCATCAGCTTCTGGATGGCGGGGCACAGCTGCTTCTCGGTGCCCGGCGAGTGCCGGCCCGGCTCCTCGTAGGACAGCGAGCGCACGGCGCCCGGCCKGCCCGGCACGCTGTCCTGGGCCGCCTCCTCCGCCTTGTCCTGGCGGCCGAAGAGCGCCGTGAGCGACAGGTGCTGCGGCTCGGCATCCACGCTCTGCGGGACAGAGGGACAGCGTGAGCGCACCTCCCTGTGCACTGCTTACACTGCTGCTAAACACCGGCACCAGCCAGGGTTCAATGGAAAACTGAGAATATGCTGTGCTCTCCTCTCCCCCCCGCCCCAAGAGGAGTTTTTAAYAGTTTTGTCACATAGGAAGGGCAAGAAGACAGTTGTCAAGCTGCTAATGTGGGAGAAAATCAGCCAATCTGAGAGATAGCASTGGCTTTGCTTTAAATAACATGAAAGAGCATCTTCTCATGCAGCCATCAGTACAATATTAGTAAGAGACAGAAATCTGCCTGTGTATGAAGTAGAGCCACTTCTTGTGCATCTGCTGGTCACAGCTGGATTCAATTTTTAGGATTTGCACTGGGATTTGGCTTGAGGATATACCAAGAGACTTTAATTATTTCCCCTAAAAAAAAACCAAACCAAACAAAACCCCCCAGAAAGTGTGGTGCAGCAATTGTAATCAAAACAGCACCTGAAATAGCAGTATTTCTTGGTTGCATCAGGATAGTCTGTGTGTAGTTCACACATCACACAGTGGGGACTGGAGCTTTCACAAAGCAGATGAGTTGTGCTTTACAATCATTCCTTACAGAGGCTCCATCTCAGTTCCTGCAGTGACCTCCCAAATCCAATCAGAGTTCTGCTACTCAAAGCAGGCASAAAGCAGCCAGGTTTTACCTTGCTCTGCTGGGAGATTCGCTGCTGCTGGCTCTCACTGGGCTTCACTGGGATGGGTTTGATGAGGTTGGGGTTGTTATAGATGGCAGAGGAGCTGGTTATCTGTTTTGGCTCTGAGCAGGTCTTGCACTGCAACACAAAAAGCACATTTCTCAGTCTGTGTGACAGGATCTTTTCCCCTAGTTCCCAAGCACAGTAAAATACAGTCATAACCAGGTATTCAACAGCCAGAAATGCTGATTGCAGCACTGAGGATGAAGTATTATGCTACTAGAAGAACTGTAGCAACTGCAACCTRATTTTTTAARCCCACAAGACATATGTAAAACTGARCACTTGATTCCAAGATTTCCCTCRTACAAGGCTTCCCCCTAATTTAAATCTCAGTTCTCTTTCTGGCCTTCTGCTTTTCCTGCACTTCAAAAACATAAAATACTTTTTAAAAGCACCTAAAAACCCAAGCAACAGACATGCTCTTCCTGCATCCAACAGGCAGCCAGAAGTAGTTTAGATCCATGAAGGATTAATGTGCCCATAAAGATCATTTAAAATGCTTCTGTCAAAAAGCAGAATCATAATTCAAACTCTTCTACATAAATCTTCATGTGCTGGGAACTTGCAGAATGCATATCTATATAAGAAAGTAATTAAAGATTTAATCAATTTGTAGAATCTGTAGGATTTCTTATTAAAYGTGACTTATTAAAAGTATTTATGAAAAAGGTGGTCAGAGAGATAACTAAAAGTGATCAGGGACAAAAAATGTCATGTAGARAGAGAAGGGCATGACTTAATTCAGGAAGAAAGCCCATTAAATGCTCCATGAAAGAGAAATAGTCAATGGRAAACGTGAATAAGATGCAGTATATAAGAGTTTAGTCAATGAAACTAAAAAAGCATTGGGTGCACATGGAATGTTACTGCCAGGAGAAAAGAAAACACTGTCTTAGAAGTCACTGTCACTTGATACAGCTCAAACCAAGAAMCTGGAAAGATTTTTTAAATACTTACTTAACAAGAAGTTAATTCTATTAACTATTAATTCTTCTGTTAATTCTAACCCCACTGTTAAATATGCAAAGCTGATCASTTAACCCATTCCTCACACCTACTGCAACAAGAATCAGGGATGTGCTGGTTCCAGGGCTGCCCAGGGAACCACAACTGGAGTTCTCCTGGGGACTCAAGGGGCTTCAGGAGCTCCTCAATAGTTTCAGCTGTTTGTCAGATTGGACAGACCCCACATGGACCAAACTGCACTTCAGTTTAAGATAGAGTATACGAAGTACATTAAAAAAAAATAACTCGGTGGTTTAGCACCTTAAAGCTCCATTAATTCAAAAAGGAAGGGAAGCTGTGTATTTTATTTTGTATGTAATGTAACTCCCAAATGTATAAGATAATTTGGGAGCAAGATATACCCTTCAAAATCAGTTACACTCCTAAAAATTGAGCACAATTCCTTCCAAGTTTTGAAAACTGATGCTCTTATTCTACAGCTTCCAACACTTTAAAACACTCTTCACTGAATAAACAGAATTCAAAGAAGAGAACAGCATTTTTCATAACTAATTTCAGCACATCAGATTGTAAGCAATAAAACACACACTGACAAGAAAGTAGATGTCATAAACCAGTCAGAAAGCATGACTGCTCTGAAACATATTGACATTAAACAGAAAAATGCTTGTCATTGCCTTTATTTATCACACTCTTCTGAAATTTATATTACTAGCAATCCAAGAAATCACAGACATCCTGTCCATGAGAGGTCAGGAATTCCTAGCACTCACATCCCAGATGAGGAGGAAGCTTTCACGTTATTTTTTATGTCCTTGGCAGCCCCTTAAATGCAGAAAGATTGAAGATAAAGTAAGAAGCAAATCTGCARRAGATTCTAAAGGGAARAGAGTCCTAAAAGCTATTATTTAAMCACTAGAATTTCCTCTCCTTTGTCTTGATTTCTGTGTGCTAATGCAGAAATGGAAGGTAGCATCGTTTAGATTTATCACCCTCCTTTCACAGAATCTGAAGACAGCCCAATATTGTTCCAGATTTCCATTTGCAGTATTTTTAAGGTTATCTAATGCAAACCTCTTAARCATTTCAGAACATCTCCAATCATATTCTCTGATGCCAAGATTAGATACTGATTCAGCATTAAAGTAAGGGGAAAACACCAGGTTTTGGATGTGTTTGTCCACCATAACACATTAAATCTCTACTGCAGAAAACACAAAACCGCCCAAGCTTCAATAGAAACCACACACAATAAAAAGGGCTCCATTTCACCCTAGCTCAGTTTGCCATCATCTTYCTGAGGATTTTATTAGCAGCTACATTTCAGAAAAACATAAACACAAGACATTTAAGGAGRGAAGAAGTGAAGATGTATGTGCATTTCCAGGCTCTTATGGAACACTTAGGAGCTCTATTATTGCATGACAGCCCATAAGCAATACAGGAAGCAGCAGCAGGAACCTGCAGGCTCTGTAACTATTTGCAGCTTATATATGGATAGTTAAAATTATTAGATTTTTATTCCCCAAAGTAAAACGTTTTTGATTGCTCAATAATAGAGAACATTATTAGTCCATTAGTTACTTCTTTATTTAGAAGCCTCAGAAGACCAAAGCAGCACATGGGCTGAAATCATACTACATTTGAACCTTTTCATTTCCTTCCATTAGTGCCTGAGAGGAGCTAACAGCCACAATTAACAGCAGCAACTGCACTGGCAGAAGTCTCCTGGACCGAGTCCTTTGTGCAAACCACAGACAGGATCACCAGGTAACACTTCACCCASAGAGAGGGCACAGCCTGCAGGGCTCCAAGGGGCAGAATGAGAGGCAGTTTATGAGCCTCTGCCATTCCACAGATAATCAATCATATCCTCCTTCCAGMACTTTTTATTGACAGCATTCATCTCTTTGGAATTTTTAACAAATTCTGTCAAAACTTTTTTTTACCTGCCAAAATGAGAGAGCACATTGTCCAAAATCCCTTGGAGTGGAGCTATTCAAAAGCCAAAAGCAAACCTTTAATAGTTCCTAATGTGAAGGGGGAGCAAGTCTCACCTTGGTGTACTCATCTTTGGCCTTGGTCAGCATCCGTAAGATGTCCACTTCCTTGTTGTTGGCAGAGTTCATGATCATGGGGGACAGCCCTGCTCCTGAGCCCTGCTGAGCTTTGAACTGTTCCTGCTGAGTCAGGCTGGAAGGTGCAGATATGTGAGGGGAAAAAAGTGCAAATGAAACATAAAAACCTAACCACAATCACTGCACAGTATCTGATTGAAACTCAAATATTTGTCTTTCCCCATCTCCATTAAAATGTACAGTAAAAAAGAGCTTTGAGAAGATCTCTATAAAATCATAATTTGACACGAGATTAATTTTCTGCAATCTTGAATACACTAGGCCAYGGAATAAAATTTCCATAACTGAGTCACAATTTCTATGCCCAGAAGGAGCAGGGAATTGATAGTGTTATTCAGTTCTGCTGCTGGTGGAGGATGGCAAACACACACAAATCAGGCATTAAATACTAGCAAATGACCAATTTCCTGCCCCAGCTGTTTTATTATTATTGTAGAATGATGAGAATTAAAACACACAGCCAATTGGCTGAGCAACAGGGTATTTTTTATCTATATGAAATACTGCTATTATAAACCACTACACATGGTTTACATTTGCATGAATCCTCTGAAAACTAGGTTTTATTGTGGTAAATTACCAGTTTGAGAGCACCTAATCACCACCAACGGAAACTTGAGCTAGTTAACCAAAATGAGCTGTCAAAAACCTGGCTTTCCTAGGGTTCATTGTTTATTTCTGGAAATTCCTGCCCATCAATTATTTCTTGGGTCACAGCTGACTCATTTTGGAGCTGTAGGATGTGCAGCAAACCCCACAGAACAAAGCCCAGCACTGTCCCAGTCTGTCTCACACTGTTTTGTCCCTGCAAAATGAAAAGCAGCAGGTATTACTCCAAAAAAAGGATACATGGGGAAAGGATGCCTACCTTCCCATGGAGTTTTGTATCACAAATCCTTTCTGCTGTGTCTGAGCCTAAACACCACAGCTGGAATGGSCAATCACTGCCTGCTCCTGCCCAGCCCCTTTACTACATCCTGCACTCTCTAAAACATCAGCTTGCAGATGGGGATAAAATCTGTGATTTCAGCTCCTTCCTTCTGCAAGCAGACATGAAAACCTGCAGGACACAGTCCCAAGAACAGGGTCCCTGCAAATGGGGCAGGGGAATGAGCTCTGTCCATCCTGGACATGAGAAGGTAAGAGCAAGACTGAAAAAAACTACCCGTGTGACATTATTAGGTTAAAATACAGCTGAGAACACAAGCTGAGAACACAGTTCTGTGTGAAATCTTCACCTCTGGCTGGACTGCAAAATGGGAGTTGAACATGTATAAACCCACACTTTTATGTGCATGAAAGCCATGACTTTAAAGCTAATGGAAGCCTTGCTTTAAATGCCAAAACCAAAGTGAATTTTGTGTATATTGCTGAGAAGTGAGGGAGCAGGAATTCAGCCATGATGTACAAACAGGACAAAACCCCCAGAAATTGTATTAGAATAATATGCCCTCATAAGGTCCTGCACTTACCTTGATATAAGGGAAAAATTAAAGGTAAAAAATATTAAAAAATAAAGTCTCCCCAAATTGAAAAAAGATATTAAACCCCCAAAGAATACAATTCTTCAAAATAGATCTCTGAGTCATCAGGAAATAAATCATATGAACTGGTACACTCTGATGGAGCTGGAGAGCTGCACWACAAATCAGCAAAAATTACTGCAATACACTGACTTCTYTATGATTTGATGACATGCAGSCTTGACACTTGCAACCAAGTTTATAAGTTTAAAGTGCAAAGGTATGATAATCCTAAAACCATAAAATGTGCATTTAGGTACAGAAATGAATACATAAAAAAGCACAGAAATGTTCTTTACCCATCACTTACTTTTTCATGAGCTCTGCAATTCTTTGGCATTCTTCCTTATCATAAAACCAAATCCCATAAATGGACACTGCAAATGCACATCAAACACAAACTGTGAGCATCTTCTCAAGCAGCAGTTCCACCTGGCAGATATTTCAATGTGTCCTGGAAACCAACTGCAGAATTTATTGCCATCTTATGCTTTCCCCATCCAGGAACACAAAATGCCACCTCAGATCCTATAAAACCAAAAAAGGCACATCTCTGAGCATGGAATTACAAGCTCTAAAATATTCAGTGAAGGCAAGAGTGTTTGATCCTTCTCTTCAGAACACTAAACCAGTGAGGTTTTTCTTTAAAATCTTTTTCTCTGTCCTTTATTGCAGCTGTCACATCCATTTGATTCCACCACCAGCACAAATGGAAGGAGGAAAATCTGTTTAGCTTTCAAACAATGTTCAGATCTGTCTTATAGAGCATCAAAGCTGGAGYAGGGTGAGCACACCTCTGCCTCCCTGCAGACTTGCTGTGATTCTGGCCATGATTTTCACCAGGACATCCTGGCTTTCCTCCTCCTTCCCTCCCTCCCTACTGCAGGCAGGAGTTGTCTCTTACCCCTACCAAGAACTGGCAGCCCCTACTCTGAACACAGTRGTGGCTGMATTTCATTTGASAATGGATTTCATTTGARAATGGATTTCATTYGAAATGGGTTGAGCACCTGCTCAAAAAACAGTTGCAACACTGCCCCGATGATGTAATATTCCTGATATTAGGAGAGTCCAAAAGCAATAACTCCTTCAATTCCACAGAGCCAAACCTGTGGCACCTTGGCTTTGTGAGTGTTTGGATAGAAAATGAATGTACAGCTGCTTGCAAGACACAGATTATACACAAGTGTCATATTTTCTCCATTCCACCCCAATTTCAAGCTGTTTGTTGTCTTCTGTAGAACTAAAAATGGTCCCAACTGTTTAATGCACAGAGCACTGGCAAAAAGTTTAAAATATCCCACAAACCAGACATCCTGTAGAGATACAAAAATTAACTTCTAAAAGATGCACTCTCCTTTTTATGATTATTGAGAAGTGGGATGATTTCTATTATTCACCTAAAAAAGGCAAGTACCATGATGTGCACCAGTGGTTCTACAAATGTGCAATGTAAGAGCTGAATTGCACAAGTAATCCCATTTTTTAACAGAAATATAAAAAKATGCATTTCAAATCCACATTCATATTGTTATATATTCCAATGGGCATTCAATAACGCAGTGTGTAAACAACTCATGAGGTTCCAGGAGCTGTTATGCAAAATTCCACATCCTCCTGATGAAACACATCTGAAAACTTGTTAAGATCACAAGTAACTCCATATTCTTCAATGCAACAGCATTGTCTGAGAATCCCAGACAAATCTGATTTGTTTTAATCAAGAATCTTATTTTTTTCTCAAAGACTCTCCAGTGGAGAAGAGCACTGATGACATTTTGGCCATCTGCTCCCTCTTCCCAGTTTTTTTAATGTCTGCCACAGCTGGTGGCACCATCAATTGTGCAGCACAGGTGGGACAGCTTCACCTCTGTGAAGGGATCAGACATGTCACAGACTGCTTATGGACAGCTAATGAATCTGAGAGGTGACAGTCCCTTGGAAATGCCAAACTGCTTCTGAAAGGCTCAAAGTGGTTTGCTTCTGGTGCTGATTGACCTCAGCTCAGTGCCAAACACAAGTGATAACCAGAATAAATGACCCTTTCAGATTTTACACAACTACAACTCATATTTTGAAATCCAGCTGCAGTAAATACAAACATACTTGGGTGTGTGCCACCAAACCAAACCAAACCCCAGAAGCCAACACCACACCCCAGCTGAACTCCAGTTTGAAGTCAGGACACAGCAGATGCACAGACCTTCAGCCTGGATGTCAGCTGAGCTTCAAACACACCCACATTTATTTCTCTCCTTGCTTAAATGGTGTTTTCAACCCAAATGAGGAAGCACAGCTGAAAGACCCAAGCCCAGCACGCTCTGAGCTCAGAGCTCAGCCAGCCAGTGGTGAAACCTCTCAGAAGGGGACAGTCCCACASTGCTCCCATCTGCCCAGAGCACATGAACACTTCAGAAACACACTGAGAACAATCCCTGAGCTTGTGGCAGCACAGGCACCATGAGCTCCTTCCTGCATGTGAGAATGAGGGAACAGTGAGAACACAGCAATTGTGCAAATCTGAGCTCCATGGAATGACCATGGCATGAATCCAGCCCACAGCCATGTGTCCTGCTATAATCTGCATTGAAGAGAAAAAAGTGTCAATAGCAGTAGTAAGAGTAAGTGTTCATGGCCTCCATCTTGATTAGTGTGAAGACAAAATGAAAAGAAATTCCTTATGTGTGTGGCAACACAGAAAAGCCCAGAGCCASAGTGAGAAGCTGAGCTGATAACAACGTGTGACTGTCAGGGAACACTCACAGACACACAACACAACTGCACTGCAAGCTTCCTGCAGCAGCAGAACCCTGCCTGTGTGGTCAGATTAATCAGATTACTTTTATCTGCCTTCCCACCCCGTCAGACTGTCTGACAAAACAGAATTCCAGATCTAACAATCAGGTGTAGAGTGGTCATTTCATGTTAAAAATCMATCACAAAACAGCAGAGGCACAAAGGAAATGTTCCAGCTGCCACACAGAAGAGGAAATCTTAAGGCAATTTCAGACCCAGCTTCAACCATAAAGTTCTGTAAGGAGAGATTAGAAAGACTGTAAAAAAACAAAAAATAAAATCAAAATCAAGCAATGAATTGATGACATTACAAGAAAAAAAAAGTGCCACAGTGATGATGATGTTAACAAGATTACACAAAACCATGACACAATGCAGCCATGAAATCAAGAAGATCCAATTAACATTGGATGGGAAGCTAAATAAATGACTTAAATAAACTGACTGAAATGATGAATTATTAAGGGTATCAGTCTTCAGAATGTTTAGAATTTCTACAAGGCAGGCTGTTCATAAACCCAAACTGAAAGATTCTACCCAAATCTGTGCAGCTCCCTTACCAGCTCAGTGCCTGAATTTCAGCAAGGATTATTTCAGTTTGAAATCACGACTTCAGAGCCCATTTGAAAGCTTCTGCCTCACAATTCTCATTTTTTGGCTACAGATTTCTCCTGTCCTCACAAACACCAGAACACTTGATACTATTTATAAGCAGAAGCTGACAGCTGCTATCTCCCAGAATTATAGATAACAATTTCTAACCTCTCAATATTTGAAACATYCATTTAGTTATTATGATAATACAGAATTTCTTATCAACTTCAATCATTGGTGCTAAGTATTCTATTAAAAAGAAAGGCATTCTCTAGGATTAGTTTTTTTCCTCTTCATTATTCCAGCCATCATATTTTTGTCTTCTGGATAGACATTTCCATTATGAAAGCTTTTGTTTCAGTGCACCTGCAACACGTGATTTTGTTAAGCTATTCCCCCACAGACTGCATAAAGTCTTAAAGCTTGGTAAAAATGGGTACAGAAATAACTCCTGACTGGAGATTCCCCTCTACCTAGGAGCTGTGCTATTAAAAATAAGTAAAAATTGAATTAATAAGTAAATAATTAATAAATGCTATTAAAAATAAATAAGTAAAAACCACAATTCTTAAATTTTTGTGGTTTATTCTGGATTTCATGCTTCTT
The DNA here is from genome assembly GCA_902810485.1 of Alauda arvensis. NCBI lineage: Eukaryota > Metazoa > Chordata > Aves > Passeriformes > Alaudidae > Alauda > Alauda arvensis. Next base: position 145,162 of record CADDXX010000412.1, on the reverse strand, counting down.
GAGGCAATTTGCTCTATGTGTAGTCTAGACTCTTGCTGCTGAACATGTAAATCCACACTTGGCTGGATTAAAAAGAAGTTTCAGTATCTGTGTCTTGCAAGGCAGGCAATACCTATATCTTGCTATGCTTAGGAGGGAAAAATACATGCCCACAAAAAATGCCCACAAAAAGAGCTAGAAAATATATAAAAACACATAAAATACAAATGTTTAAAATATAAAAAATACTTAAAATACATTAAAAATTTAAGAAATATATAAAAAGCCTGCAGCCCAAACAGCTGCACACCATATCTGAATATCCCAGAGAGGTTATGCAATGATGCACAAGCTGTGAAATGTCACCTGAAGTGGCTGCTCTGGCTTCATTTCCCAGTGCCTGGGTGCAAGATCTGAGCACGTGGCCTGCAACAACTCCAACCATCCCCATCCCAGCCTGCAAGAAGTGGGCTTTGAACTTCTGAATGATGATTGCACTGCAAAAATTGGGCTTGAGTGTATTTAATTGGTCTCTAATTGTAACTGCTCTGCCCTAGGATCCCAATTTGGGAAATGGGAAGGATAATATTCCTCATCTGAGCAAATAAACCAGTGCTGTTGGTTCATGAGTTCCCAGCTTTTCTAGAGATCATTACTGGAGAAAACAACAGGAAAACCCAATAATTGTGACTCTGGTGCACATAACAAAGCCAGTGAGCCATGGCTGAGAAATGAGGAAAAAGGCAGAGTCCTGAGCAGCCTCTCCCTGGGAGCACCATGCAAGTGTCTGAGAAGTGAAACAAAGTCCTTACTGCAAAAGGCAACCACAGCATCTAAACCCCATGAACAGAGGCACTGCACAGCCAACTGGAACTCTGCTATTTCCTTCTTCAGGAGTCTTTAAGTTCTTTTAGCTCTAAGCAGGCTTTATGTTCTTTCTAATAAAATTTTTCTATTTAGATTTCAAACACCAGACAGAAATGTATCCTATTATATATGGACAGAAATGTGGCTCATCAACAGGACAAATGTTTAGGCCTCTTGCTTCTTGACATTGTGCAAAGCTGCACAGCACAAAATATGCATTAGGTAAATGTATTTGTTTCTAAATCATGGAAATGCCTCTCTGGCTACATCATGGTATTTCTGGAAGTTTTTAAAGAGAAGTCAAAATTTTAATGATTTCTCAAGCATTAAAAATGTCAATAAATTGAAGCAAGGTAAGCGTTTTTCTCACAACAAAAATGTGTGTATTTTGAAATGAGCTTAACCTGAAATCCTAAAAAGCTCTGAAAAGGCCCTGTTAAATTATCAGACACTTGTTCTTTCATTGAAAGGTTGATAAAGCTCCTGATCCACTGATTTGGAGAACTGTTAACAAAGACAGGGAAAAGGAACACTTGGAATTTCCATTATTGCAAGCACTTAAAATATTATGTATGAACAAGCAAGCTACAAAAAAAAAACAAACCAAAAAACCAACCAACCAACCAAACAAAAACCAAAACCCACCAAACCAGTTGTTAAAGGAAAAAGAATCTTACTCAGAGATCTGTCAATGCAAAGCAAAGATTACACATGGCCCTTTTTCAGCTGAACCAGTGAAAATTCAGCTGAGGAGGGAACTGTTTAAGCAATTTTATTTAAAAAAAATAACCACACAATATACAACAATCAAACCCAGCAAAATGGAAAAGCCCCTCCAGACCCCTTTCCCCAAAAGCAAATGGTTTGAGAGTGTGCAATGATTGGCAACATCACCGAAGTCAAGAATAAGCTCCTCACCACCATCTGTTTAATTGTGCTTGGAACTAAGCCTTAAAACCAAGAGAAACTTCTTGTAAAGAGAATGGACCCTGAAATATTCCTGCCACCACCTATTGGCTGTGAAAGTTGGGGCACCAACTTGCAGACTTCAAGGCAGAGCCAGCAAATATTTCTGGTTTCATGAGGCAAAAAAAAAGGGGCAGCACAGCCCTGGTGGCTGGCTGAATAAATCTTGTCTGTGGCTCTCTGTGAGAGACTGACTTCAGGCAGATCTGGAATCCAAATTTGTCTGAAATTTTTGTGAAGAAAAATCAACTGTGCAGCAGTCMAACAAAACAGGGTCACTGGAGAGCCCCCCAAATGGCCTCAGAGCTGAAGTTCTGTCAGCACTGCAGGAGAATGTGAAGCCCATTGATCCCCTTATTTCCATAGAGCTCAGCAGATGCAAGAGTCCATCAGCAGGTTCTTTACTTTTTTTGGAAAAGAGCCCAAATGCAAACTGTATTTGCAAGATTTCCCTTAAATATGCCTTCTGTTGATGCTACAAGGAATTTTTAGTCATGCCACAGGAATAGGATCTATGTTATGATCCATCTGGCTCAGAGAAYTCAGTTTTTCCCCCCACACCACTGGGTTTCCAGTCACACCTCCTGCCATTGCATCAGCACTTCCAAATCATTTTTAAATCATCATGGCACATGACACTGAAAGGAAGGCAGGARGGCTGTACATGCCAGGCTACCAATTTCTTAAATGAGGAGTTGTTCTTAATGAATATTTTTTTCTTTTAAATAGGCTCTCTTAAATAACAAATGGTTCCTGTTACTATTTCACAAGAGAATTCCAAAATGTCCCTGTCAGATGAGAGCTCCATGAGCTAAAAACATCCAAATATCCTCAGTCAACACAAGCAGGGCTCCTGAAATAAAAATCCATCTGGGAAGGGCTTACTGGAAAACAAATGCAACTCCTCAACACATGAAATAATTGTTTTTTAACTTACCTGTGCTCTATTCTCTGCTAACTTTCTAAAGCAAACAATAAAACTTGTCTTCAACACATGGAAATGAAGCCTGATCTACAGAAACCACCTGAGCAGAACACAACAACGCCTTACACAAATGTGGGCTGAATATAAATCCAGACCTCTCCTCAGCAGAAAGGCTTATCCTAACAGAAGGCTGTCACAAATGGAACAGGTTAAATTTGATTTACTTCAACTTTTCTTGGTTCTGTGCACTTCACTCTTACTTAAACAGAAAGCCAAGAGAACTCTGCTCAATCAAGGGAACAGCACAACTTTTCCAACCTGGAGACTACAAGAAAAAGGCTTTTACTGGAAAGAACAGAGAGGAGAGCTACCTTCAGTGTCTCCAGCTGCAGCCTTTTTCTTTCCCCTGTGATAAAAAAGCAGCAGTGTGTGTTCCTTGTGGAGGATCTGGGCTGCCAGTCCCGTGGGGAAGAGCTGCTCTGCTGCCCCTGACACACACAGCACTCACCAGCACCCTCAAAGCAAGGCTTCCATTTAGAATTTAGTCCAATCTAAGAATATGCTCCCAATTATTTTGAAAGTGCACCTCTGAGGTACCTGCCCAAGGTTCACCTCTAATTCCACAGCTGTAGTTAAGTTCAAGGTCAAATTGTTTTGCAAACTCTGACAATGCCAYCTTCCAGAAGATTAGAAGAGAGGGGGGGAAAAGAGAGAAGACTATTTTAACCTCAAATTGGTGTTCAATAGCATGTCATTTTTCCTGAAACCTGAATTTTTACTATAATCAGTATGATGAGCTGTCACTCCAAATGGTTCAACTCCCACAAAATAATGAACAACTCCAGAAAGGGCTTCATGAGGAAAATAAGCAACCTTGACTAGAGATGATGTTTCTAATTCTGACTGTTGTGATCTCATCTCTTACTTCTCCAGTGCATACCTTCACATCCTAAGTAATGGAAATACATTTGCAGATCTGGACTAAGATCTTTGACTGCAACAGCAAAAGTTTGAGTTACTTGCATACCCTTGTTCTTGCAACAAGAGACATGGAAGAACTGCCCTAAGATCAAGAGAGTTTAAACACCCCTAATTTTCCATTTTTCCATTTGTACACATCATTTTGGACAGGCAATTGTTTCACTTTTCCTACACCATCTCTAGTTCTAAAAGGATCAGGAAAATAATCTTAAAATCCATATAGAAATAGGCAGAAGTCAACTGCTCCTCCTGAGATCCATTGGTGTTTCCAGTGTATCGTTATGAATTCCCTTTGATTGCTTTGCCACAGCCTGTGAACAGGCTGTACCCCACAATTAAAGAGTTCTCTACCCTCCCGCCCGCCAATCCCTCTCCTGCAGTTCCCCTGCCTTCAGAGACACCTGTTTGTCTGTGGAGCTGCAGGCAGAAGCTCTGCAGTCCAGTTTCTAGCAATAAAATACAATTTCACAGGCACAGAAGGGACCCATGTCCTCCCAGAGAGACAGGCAGACTGCAATAGCTTCACTCCAGCTGTGGGCAGGCTCACACTGTGCTCACAAGCTGGATTTCACCCTGAGCCCTTCATCATTCACTCATGGTCACTGCATTCTGACGTGCTTGAAAGCTGAAGGATCATGAAATGAATATTTTTAATGAAAACATAGATGTTTCACCTGCATTTTCCTTGTGAAATTGCAATTTAGTAATTCCTTTCATAAATATACAAATACCACTCCTTTGAAGCACCTTGTTCCTTCTTTCCTTTGGTTACTGTAGTTCCATTTTAAAATTTTAAAATTTCTACAAATATGTTAACAGTTGAAGTTCAGATTATTCAGAAGTTTACTGAMTTTTCTACAGTCTTGCACACAAAATATTTTATGTGCAAGAACACAGAACATTCTGTGTGTATGTACAAAGAGAGAACCAATGCACACCTGAGATCAAGTCTGTCATCAAGAAAACATAATTTAAATAGTAAACAGTTTCTTACTCAACCTGTAATTCAGCAGAAAAACAACCCCTCACACTTATCAAATTCACTTTATATTAGCAGCTTGATATTTCACAATAGCAGCACTGGGAGGTACCCTGCAATTTCAAATGYCTGATTACAGACCAGAGATACAGTCAGATTTCAATAAAAATTTGGGATTTCTGCACTGGACTATTTTCACTGCAGCAGCTGCATTGTTTCCACACAAAGTAAAAATACATATYTCATTTTGCTTCAGCAGTGTTTTACTAGCTTATGCATAATCCTTTAAGAATAAAACTTAACAGTAATCATCATCTGCTCCCTCAGTCTCTCCCCTCCTTCAGCTTTTAACTCTCAGTGCAAATCTGAACATCTACTTTGCTTTCTATAAAAAAGTGTTAGAGAAATATTCACATGAGAGAAACCAGAATAAAAACAACAGGTAACAATAAACAGAAGGCAGCAAAGCCCTGCAGGAAGACACATCATACTCACAAATAAAATATTCCAATGTTATTTCCCCCCTTTTTCTAATTATCCTGAAATGTCATGAACTTGAGAGATGCCACACATGCCTGTGCAGAGGATTTAACACTGTATGTGAGGGAAGGATATTGAAATTGGACAGAAAGGCAGTTTGTTTGACAGAGACAAAAGCACTGGCCCAGCTCTAACACAAACCCCAGATCCTGGCTAAGGCAATGGCCAGCAGCAGATGATTCACAGAAACAATCTCACTCCCTTCATTGCTGACTTCTGACCTGAAGCTTGTGTCTTACATTACTTACATGTTTTTTCCCCCCTGGCTGCAGAATCTCTCTGGTTGGTTTTCTGCATGTAAATAATACCTCTGTTATGCAAAGGGATTATTAACCCAGGCTCCACAAGTCCTTGGCATATGGGTGTCCAACATAACAGAGCCAGCAGCAAAAGCCCACGGGGGCATTTTCTGGGATTGGTTTTAAGCAATGCATTCTGATAGGAAGATTTGGTGTTTCATGAAAGGAGGCTCTGTTGCACAGGCCACAGCTGGGCTGCAGCCACAGCCACAGGCAGGAAAGCAGAGCAGGCAGCAGGCTGGGAGCCCAGTGCTGTCACTGGTTTGGATGCCAGTGGAGACAAGAGAGCAGCACTGCCTCTGCAGCCCGAGGAGCTGCACTGGGGCACTGGCACGGTGTTCCTGTATGTAACACATTCCTTGTCCTTTAAAGGGTATGCTATCTCCCACTTGGGAAGGGCTCCTTTCCTCTTCCCTCCTGTCATTGAAGAGTCTTCTTCACTGCCGATTTAAGGCTTGTTTTGACAAAGAGAGCACTGATGAGGCACTCAAGAGCTTGTATTAAATCAAAGTTAGACAGAAGTGAGCAGCTTGTATATGTGCTGTGGGATACACTTGCTCACACATTTATCCTCCACGTTTTGAGAGAAGGTTACAAATATTTTTATATATAYACACACACACACATATAAAAGAGTGTGAGTAAGCAAGCTCACATTCCAAGAGAAGTTTTCTGGCTATGTCAGGAGTGCAGTCCAGCCTCTGCTAAGCAAACCTATTTTTTCCAGCACTAGAGGCTGTTATCAGAGGAGCCCGTGTGGATGTACAGAAAGCAGAGCCCGCTGGGGCTCGCTGAGGTGATGAGCTGACGGCTGCATGGCGCCCATTATCTCCACTCCTCAATCCAAGTTTTCCTGAAAAACCCACAGGGGGAGGAGAAGGCTCCAGCTGAGCCCAAGGCACAGAGGACAAGCCAAGGATTAGGAGTGAACAGCAAGGAAAGGAAAGAGAATGCAAAAGATACTGAAAACGTTTCAAAGAGCCAGAAAATAGCTCCTCGGTTAGAAGCTCCAGTTGTTAACAATTTAAAACAACATCCAGGTTTTAACTTCTGTACAAGGCTATTACATAAACCTGAAGCAAGGAAATCAACCAAAAGGAATGTGCCTTGACCACCTATAGAAAACACCTGGCTCCAGCTGCTTCAAGYCCTTGGAAGATGTTTCAAGCCCTGGTTCGCCAAGCCTACCACCCCCTGCCCAGCCACCAGCCCGCCGAGCCCGATGCCAAGTACAAGGGSAAGCTGGTGCACGAGGCTCAGCTCAACTGCTTCTACATCAAACCTGGAGGTAAGACAGCAGCACCACTGCTCTGAGAGCCTGCCTGGCCAAACAGAGCAGGGGGGTAATGCAGGARACTGCCCTAATGCAGGATTTGGGGATAATGTGCTGGGAAGCCCTGAATGTGTGATCACAGCAGCACAGGATTTAGATAATTCTGGTAATTCCCAGATCTGGGCAGTTCAGGAGATGGATGGCGTCTTGTGGTTATATTTTGAGCTTCTAATGGATGTTGCTTTCCTGCTTCCACTGTGACAAGATTTTAAAAAAAAAGTAATACAAGTGTAAGGAGAAAGAAGGAAATGAGTTTGTTATTGTAGATAAAGAGGCTAAGAAGTTTAAAACACAGCAAAGCTGGAAATACTGAGTCCATGTGTGCGTGTGTGAAGGGATTAAGCTGCAAAGGCGGTTACACAAGGGATTTGTGAAAAAGCAACCAGCTCTGCAATATCCTCCTTTGCAGGAGAGAGATGTAGGCACTCCTGGACACATCTCCCCTGCTCTGAAACACCTCCCATTTTGTGCTGTACAGGAGGGAGGTGTGAGGCAGAGGGTGTGCAGGTAGTCACGTGGAAATCAGCCCTCTGAAAAAAGCCATTATCTGCTGCAAGGGCAGCTCCTGAGCATGGCTGCATCATATGGCTGCCTTATCTTGGAAAGATGTCAGGAATGGCCAGCACTGGCACTGCACTCCCCACAGTAAACCTCCAGACAAGCTAATTTGTTGCTTTATATGCTGACATCCATAAATGGGAAACAAAGCCTGTGTCTAGCAGATATATGCAGCATTCCTCTCCTGCCATCCCATGCAGAAACTCATCCCCAAGGTGGGATGTTTGATCCATGGTTCTCACTCTGCTCCATACCCTTTTCCTACTGATTTGTTTGCCCAGGCTGAGATACAGCTGCACCATGCACAAAATAATTACCACAAACTACCCAGCTTTTCTGTCTGAGCTCCTTAGCCTGTTTCTTCTCCCATGGCACACTGAGAAAAATGGGCTGAAACTGAGAAAATCCTACATTAGCATTACTGCACTTCTTTTCCTYACTTTTTTTTAAGCACCTTCAACACACAACAGAGGAAGATTATTAAAGCAAAACCATGGCTGCAGTCATCACAGCTCCAGCTGCAAAATGCCACTTGACACACAAAAACCATTCTGAACTGTTTGCTTTGCTCAGCCAAAGGCTTCCACAATTGGCACTAAATCCTCAGGGCAGGAAGGGTGAGGAAGAAACAACTGAAACCTCMTTTTTAGAAAGTCTGAGTAGAAATATCTGTGCTGAGTTGGGTGGCCTGACAWGGGACGTGGTGTTACGCATCAAAAATTCAAACTCAAGGCCTTCAGAAGTGGTGTCTACAAACCCCACTGAAAAACTGTATTTGGTTTAAAGGAAATAAATTGTATTTAGCTTAAAGGACAATATGAATAATAAGGCAGCCCTGGAAAAGCTAAATTTAGAAATACTTATTAGTACAAACAACTTTGCTTTAAAAACAACGAACAAAAAGGAATTCTGCAGTTCCTCATCCTTTTTTTTAGATAAGCTGTAAAAACCTAAATCATAAAGCATTTACTCTCTACAATGCACAGAAAAAACCCCCAAACAACCTAAAGCTGAATTAATTAATAGCTGCTACTGCTAGAGTCACAATAATAAATTCATAATTACAATAACAATTTAATAACAACAGTAATTGGTTGGGGCCTCTGCAGTTCACTTAGTCCAGCCTTCTGCTCAGAACAGTGGCAGCTTCAGTATGAGACACACTTGGGGAAAGAAGAAATCATGACCAACCACAAATTTCCATAAAAAACTATATTCTGTGGCACTTAAWTTATTTTTAATTAATTTACCTGTTCCCTTCCTTAGGTTAAAAATCCACTCCTCCTGCCATGGATTTAAGCAGAGTTTAGTTACAGGTTTCMAACTCTGCAGTTTGTGCACTCTGGAAGAGGCAAGCCAAACAACCTGAGTGCAAAACCAGAATTCCTGATGTTCAAACCCACTTCCCTTGAGCCAGCACTGCTGCATGTCCATCTATCCCTGACTGCACTATTAACTTCTGCCATCAAGTTATAAAAATGTTTTTCTATCTCAGCAGGCAGGCATTAAAGATTTTCAGGTAGCCTTGAAAATTAAAATGATACAGAAAGCATGAAAAATCTCATATATAAATGCACATATTTTATGGTTTTAGTGATAAAAATGTAAATTGGTATCTACACTATTTCCAAGGGGCAGTTTAGAATTTTCCTTGACACTCTGGAGTGATTTTTCCCATTTTCTGATTTTTACCATTTTGTAAGCACATCAAAGCCATTGGTTAGGTGAAGTATAGACCACAAAGGCAGGAACTACATGGGAAATGTAGTAGAAAATTAGCAGTGCCTTTATCTATTCTTTTATAAACTGGTTYATGAGCAGGTGATTTCTGAGTGTCAGTAACTGAGTGCTTGAGGCCACCTTGCATGAAAAAAAATCATCATCACAAYGAATCCAGTAAACAGAGGCAGTAAGAAACTTGCTTGCTTCTTTCAAGAAAATGTGCAGATGACAAACTAAAAAACAGTTAAGTTGGACAGAAACTTAAACAGGTTTCCAAAAGAATTCATGCAACGTGACAAAGCTCATGGTGCATCCTYCATTTTCTGGGTTTAGAATGAACTCTTACTAAAGCATTAATCATTTTCAGTATATAATAATGGGTGTTTCCTTTGGAAATAATGCCTGTGCTCAAGAGTGCAAGCATTCCAACACTCAGCAAACCTGGGGTTTCACTTTAAGGTCAGGAACATCCAGGGAGGATAACCATGACCTCTGCTGTTGTTCYGTCCTGCTGGATCCACCAGGAATTGGTGAAATGCTGATCAAAGGACAGAAAGTGGAATGGAGGAGAGATTTGTTTGTGTCTCTGAGACAAGGACAGAAGCTCAGGTGAACCACAATCAYTTGTATTCTGAACAAGTGGCAGTGATCAGTCCAGGAAGACTTTTTAAAAATAGCTTTACCCAAAACTGTTTAGMAAAAGAACCAGGCTGGGAARAACAGATCCCTAAAAAGGGCAAGGYCCTTCTGCTGAAATTACACAGCATTTCTACAGTTTGAGTTTGCACTTCTGTTACACATTGACAAACACTTTTCAAAGAGTTTTAAACTACAGAAATATTTTCTTAAACAAAGCATGCAGGTTGTAGCAGGCCAGAATAATAGTTCTGCAAACCAGCTCAAAAAAGCCTGCTTTTAAGTTATTCAGTTGTGACAAAAACACTGCATTTTGCATAATGATACAGCAACAGAAAGCCATGGAGTATTTCTGAATCAGCAGACCACTGATTTGGAGACATTCAGAGAAAAAATAATACAAACTGGACTAAATTAAACACATTTACAGGTATTTGTTTCAAAATTCTGCAAGATGAATGAGCACTTGGGGAATAATCAATCAAATACACATTTCAGTTTTCTGCATTCATCCTGTTGGGGTTTTGATACKGGACCTGATACTGTGTGTTGGCAGSAAAGAGGCTGATAAATAAGGTTCTCCTTTCTAAACTGGTATGTTTACCCAAACCAAAAAGAGCCTACAGAAACTATTACATCCTAAAGGCAAAGGCTGGAATATCCATTTTGCCTGTCTCAAGTAGTAGTTTATTGGTCAATATGCAGAAGGCCAAGTCTAAACATATACATAAGGAAATTCAACCATCAAATGCTGGCTTCATTCTCAAATTWAAAAAAAAAATCAGAAGAAAGAAGAGGTTTAAAACACTCTGTTACCCAATAATGTAGTATAGAYTATGAACATGTTTCAAGGGGAAAAAGACACTATGGTAGCCAAAAGAAGATTTTTTTCTTCATATATTCTTTTTTACATATCACTCTGATTCTCTTCTTGTTGCCTCCTACCTTTTCCCTTCAGAAGGAAACTTTTTAAGGCTTCAAGCTGAGATTTTTTTTTTTTACAGGGGAAATGCTACTTGCAGGGTCACTGCAGAGGTGGGACACTCACAATCCATTTGGATTTTTATCAGGATGTATTTCCTTGGAAGGGTGGACTAAAATGAGCCACAATAAATCCCAAAAGCAGATGAGTTGTTCTAGTTGAGAGAGCTCATGGATGCTGCAACACAATCTAAGAATGAAAAATAATGGCTTGAGGAAAATAGACACTGTTACCTTTTCCTAAATGATTTACAATCACTTCCCCCAAGCAGATATTTGGAAAAGTTTTCATACAGAATGATGAACTACAGGGSAAGAAAGAAAACAAACCCCACAAACCACAGATAAAACCCACAAAATTCCTTTAGACAGCTGGCAAACYTCCCTCTCCCTCCTATCCCATTTACCAGATGTCTCTGAAGTGCAGGAATCTGGGAAAAGAATACAAAATGTTCAGGGTTCTGACAGACACATGGGGGCAGGTTAAAGTGAAAAATGGAACAAGTGTGAGGTTATGCACACACCACGTGTGCCTGGGCAGCTCTGCCTAGGCCAGCCCTGTCTGCTCTGCTCTGTACCCTTGCTGGAGCTCTGCAAAAGCCCACATTCAGCAGGCACCTCTCACTGGAAGGCTTGATTCCATTTCAGCCYTAGGAGATGACAGGAGCAAAGCCCTTGCTATGCTGTGGCACAGAAGTGAGAAGTTTTCTGTGTCCAAACAGCTCCAGAAAGTGTCAGGGAGAGAGAATGGGCTGACGTGTCAGGCAATTTCTCTCTCCCCTCAATATAGCAGAAAAGCACCCAATTAACCTGTATCAGATCACTGTCACAATTAGCACACTATTTTAAGGTAGGATCTTGTATTCTTGGCAGCTCAAATGCTCAAGGTGAAGGCAGCTCTGAGATAAGCAACTTAATATTCCCCAAATTCCCTGTTTCCTATAAGCACCAAAGGCAGTATTCAGTGAGGAAAAGGTAAATGAGTGAAATSAAGGAATAATTCCCTGACCCAGACATAAACACCTGCTACAGCAGAGAGTGAGAGCTGTAATCATTATACAGCTGCTGAAGGGAGAAAATTAAGGTAATTTAATCAATAATTTACTGCTGTGCATTTCTTCTGAACTATCTCATATCAATCAGCACCAAGGCTTAAAGCAGCAGGCTCTGAACATTGGTTTTCCCAATAACTCTCACCAAAAACTGATGGAAGAAGTAAGAATTATGTGGTTAAGATCAGACAAACACATTACTCATGAAATTTAAAAAAAAAATCTAAAGAAAACCAGAACTCCTGTCTTGCTCTCAGAAACAAAYATCTAAAATTGCAGATAACTATGGAAGTGTAAAGGTCACATCGAAAATTGCTTGATCCATAAAGCTTCTGTTCCTTGGTGCACAAAGAATTCTGCTGGCATTAAAAAGTGTGGTTTGAGCTTCCCTCCTGGCTTTGAAATGCAGAACCCCAGCCCTGCCCTGAGAGATTTCCCAAAGAAAGCTTTGCTGTGAAACAGTGCATCAGCACAAACATGAACTGGCACAGATCCCAAAGCCAGCCTGAAAAGTCCTGGGGTTAGACTGTGCCTCCAACAGGCTGTTCAGACAGTATTTCAACTTAAGATAACCAGGATCATACAAAACAATTAAAGAAATATGAAAAAAGAAAGGAAAAAAATTAAATACACCTTTTTTTAATTTTAAGAACTTATAAAATTTACAGTTATTGTGTATAATTTTGGAATTTTTTTTCTATTGTGATCATATACTGGATACAAAGCAAGCTTTACAAAAGGATGACAAAATGCTGTTGGGCTTGTCCAGTACACAAGTGGCACCTTTTGCTTTGCCAAAAAGCTTGATTTTAGACTGTGTCATACAACCAGCTACAGAAACTCAGCTGTACAGAATCAATTTTAAATATTGGAAGAACCAAAACAATGGGCAATGAGAAACACAGAGGAAATAGTGAGTTTTTTGTTAGATCTAACAAGACACATGAAAAGCAGCCTAAGAAGTCACCAAGTCAAACAACTAGTCAGGAAAAGAGAATTTGTTTCCAGATACTGTGAAGTGTTACTGCCAAACTGTCCCCTGCTMTGCCAAGTAAACAGCTCACTGAGTACTCCTTGTTAGTATGTGCAAGCAGGAGATAAAAATAATACTCAGTTTGGTCTGAAAACCTCATTTAACAAGGAATAAGCCTCAAGCCTCAGTTTGCAAAAAAAAAAAAATTAAAAAGGCAAGTTGTACAATAAAGCACAAGAGCAAGAAAATATTCCCATAGGAAATTCAAGAGGATATTCAGAACTGTGTTTGGATGAGACCCTTGTGAAAACACAGACTTATTGTCAAGGAGATCCCCTGGTTTTATGTTGCAAAGGCTTTGAAATACAAAATAAGGAAGAAAGGGCAAGAGGTGTCTGCAACTCAGTGAAGAAATCACATAACTATTTGTAGGGAGCTCAAGAAAACCTGGAAAAGTCAAATGAGCTGGTGAAAACTGCCTTCCAATTTGCTCTGGAAACAGATGTCTTCATGAAAATCTGACAAAACAACAGCTTTTCCTTTGAAGTATCAAACCYTTCAGTTTTCTTGAAGAAATAATAATTAAGCCTTTGTAAGAATATTTTAGAGGATAAATAGCTAGGGGTAAGATATACCAGAACTCTGATACTGCAGAATTTATAGGGGTTTTTTTAAAGTAAAACAAGAATGAATCTGCACTCAGACAACCAAATTCTCAATTCAATTAAGAGATATAGATTTACCCATGGTTACATCAAACAGCTAACCCTGGTAAAGATCAGATCCACACAGCCAGGCATCCTGAGCTTACATCCCCCAACCCCTGACTTTTCTCTTAGTAAAAAAAAAAAAACAAATTACAATTCATGTGCAGYAATCAGACTAAAAACTTATTTTCTGCCATCACAGAATAATGACAGCTTCTAATTACTCATTATACCACTTGTGTCCACAAAAATGGAAGATGAACAGATCAGGTTTCAAAAGGCAGATAYTGGTATTTACATACATGAACTGCTAATGAAGCTTCAAAATGAGATTAAACAAGATTMCAGCTACATAAGGAAAAGCCTTCAAAATCAGATGGAATAAAGAGGCAAAAAATTACTTTAAAAAGTACTTAAAATCCTCATGTCTGGCCCAGTCTAGGTTAGCCTGGAGATGTCTGCAACTCTTTTCAGTTTCCTTTTGAATTGTCAACCCAGCAAATAGTCTCAAAACCAGCAGTTTCATTTAGGCTATTTAGAATGTTCTTTCTCTATTGCTTCTACCATACAGTGTGTGTGAACAACAGGATTCCCTCTTGATGTATTTCCCAACTCCCAATTAGTTTATGAAGTAAATCCAGCAGATTATCAAATCAGGCTGCTTTGCAAGGCAGGGATTGGTTCTGCCTTTCCTTCATGCAGAGGGAACACTTGAGCACCACAGCTCACATAAAGCATTTCTGCAATCTGCTTTTGTGCACCAAGGACAGAGCCCAGATCAGGTAGCACAGCTCTGATCCACACTGGGYTTACACCTGCTCCCTGCACATGGTAGCAGCCTGTGTGCAGCTCTGCAGGCACAAATCAGCTTCCTCATGCCTTCCACTCACTCCTGAGCCTGCCTGACACTTGCTAATCCTTGTGCAGAGACAATCATGCAGTATCAACAGAGAGCCCAAAGTAATAACTTTGTCTTTCAGCAGGGTTTGAATTAGACCGAGCATCACGTTGTCAAGAATAATGGTTGAGAAGCAACCTGCCTTCCAGCATGCTCTGAGAACAGCACTCTGGAGCACAACACAGGCTGGCAATGGGCTGCATTTGTCTGGTTTTGTGCACAAAATCAGGACTGCAGACATGACACTGAGRCTTCCCAGCAGTGACTGGGGAAAAAAACACACACAGCATTCAGAAAACACACACACACACACTCTATCTCAGCCCATCTCACACAGGTAACCACAAACAGCCACAATTTGTCAGTTAAATGAGATTACCCCTAAGCACATCCCAATACTTTCTTTAGTAGAGTGGCATTGTAGGGAACACTGAACAATTCTTCTCTGTCAGCACATCAAAAAAAGCAAAATTTCGGTTTCACCCCTTGAGTGCTGCAGTCTGAGCACTTGGACTGCCTGAAGAAAGAACAGGAGAGAACCTGCCTGCAGGATTTAACCCAATGTGCCACATACTCACATCTGGCATTTCTGTAGAGCAAAAAGGGGTCCTGGAGCTGGAAATCCAGGTCTTTAGTGATGGGTTCTGTTCGGTTTTCCATGCTCAGTCTGTTCATTATTGTGAAGCCATGCCTTGGAGAAGCTGATCTGAAAAGGGATGAGCAGAAATCCCATCAAGTGGAGGATAAAGGAAAGCACAAGAATTTCTTTGTTGTGTAGTGCTGCAAATTCTTTCTTTATTTGCAAGAGAMACTACAAAAATCTAATTTTGTTGCCAAGGAAATAACAATTAACTCTTGCAGTCTCAGTAATCCTTCTAATTATGGCAAAGCCCTACATTATATAGGAGAAATTATCAGACCATCCCATGATCCAATGCCACCATCTACCCTACAGCTCCTCACTGGACTAGAAAGCAGCAATTCAGACAAGTCAGAGCAAGCCAAATTCTCAGCACTCAGGTTAGCAAAAGCAGATACTAACAGCCATCAAARTGAGAATTTTCTATGCCCCCTAAAAGGATAAAAGTCACCATGTGAGAAGCTGAAACAGGTTGTGCCAGAGCAGCTGTGAATCTTCCCTCATCCCTGAATGGTCCCTGATAAATAATGAACCTAAACTCTAAATCATTCTGCTTATTCATGGAGATKACACTCAGATAGAACTGTTAAACCTGTCATGATCCTGCCAGGAGACACTCCTTTCAAGCCAAGCTGGGCAATAAAGGGAAAGATGATGGCTACACATTTGGGGAAAGTGCCACCTCTGCTTAATTGCTGCTGTGTGGATTTCTCTGGGAAAATAAAACACAGGAACCCACATTCCAGAATTGGAGTCAGCCAAAAAATAAACAAAAGGGAAATCCTTGACAAGAACCCATATTTGCAAGGGTCAATATTTCACTTCAAACAAACAAACRGGCCACTTCCACTGGTGTTCACACAGCTGGAAGTCTGACTTTTTAATTGGATTCCTGGAATTCACACAGATGAGCTGGGCAGTGACTAAGGCAGCCCAACTAAAATGGTGACTAAGGGAATGAGAAGAAACAAAGGCAGCACCAGTGGCTCCACAACAGCACAGACACACGTCCTAGAACAAATGGGGCAAAAAAATGATGCTCTGAAAGCCACAGAGTTGCTGCTAAAAGAGAGCATTAAAACCATCCAAAACTTTGGATGAAATATGCATGAGAAATGAACAGACACAAGGAGTATGAAAGTTCCCTCAGTAGGGGATACAATATTCCAAAAGCTCTGCCATTCCCTTCCTTTAAGCAATATCATTATTTATTTCACTCYCTTTTGTTCAGACACTTTTAAATTGCAAATCCTATTTAAACCAACACAAAAGATTCCTACAGTTTAGCCATACTGACATTCAAATCACATTTGGAAGTCTTATCAAAATACAAGGTCATGGCTCCTTCAGAGTGCTTTCTTCCCCACATCTGCTTCTGGCAGTTTCAGTTTCTTTTTGCCCTTGAACAAAGGGGAGCATTTTATTTCCTTCAGCCATGCTCCATCCYAGTGAGCTTTTCCATATCCACACATTTCACCACCTGTGGATGTCAAAATGCAGTGTCCTCACCTTGTGTAAACAAACAGTGTCCCCTCCACATCTGTCTTCTCCTGGAGAAAAAGAACATTGAGGAAGCTGAAAACAGGGCAGCATTTTGCTCACCATCAGTGAGCCCCCTTTTCTCTGTTTTACCATCAGTCACACCTCTCTCACCCAAGCCAGGAAAAAATAACCCAATGTCATGGGCTGGTGGTGAGAGGCTGGAGCTAGGCAGAGGCTAGCAGGCACACCACAAAATTAAACATTGCACTGGCTTAATTCCAGGCTACACCTGAGCAYAACACACAGGCAAGAGGCAGAGAGAGGAGCTTTCAAAGGACACCTGCCCTCAGGGGTGGTGTTTGGCACAGAAATGGGGGAAAACAACACAAAATGCAGATTGGGCAGGTCTCACCCTTACAGCACCCAGAACCACCTGCCAAGAGCCTGAATGTTCTAATTAACGAAAGTTCCCCAAAGGTAATTATGCTTATGCTTGTACATACTACAACAACGCTTTTAGCACAGGTAACTCCACCACTCTTTCACACATATTTGGGTATTGTTACAGGTTGTAGAAGGGCAGAGGAGTGCTTGAGGCCCAGAGCCTGGGGTTAAACCCCAGCCCTGGATAAACCCGACTTCCATGGCCTTGGGTCAAAAACCAGCCCTGGGTTAAACTGCAACCTCCACAGCTCTAGACTAAACCCCAGCCTCCCGCGTCCCGAGGTTAAACCCTTCTCTCCCACAGCTCCGGTTTAAACYCCAGTCTCCACCGCACATGGCGGAACTCCTCCATGCTGCAGCCGAACCCCAAAGCTGCACTGCCGGGCACCCGGGGCTCCTCGGGGCGGCCGTACGGGGCGTACCGGGGCCAGGGCCGGTTAACACGGGAGGCACACCGGGAACAGGCCCGGTTAACACGGGCAGGCCCCGCCCGCTCCCCCACCCTCACACCTCGCCGGTGGGCGGGGCCYGCCGGAAGTGACGGGGCGTGGCGCGGCCGTGCCCCGCCCCCGGCGGGCGCGCGCGGTGGGCGGGGCGGGGCGGGCGCGCGCACGTACCCACTGGCTGGCGCGGTGGCCGAAGGTGTAGAGCGCCACCTGGCTGGCCACGTCCACGATGCCGCTGATGTAGGGGTCGTGCTGCCGCAGCGCCGCCAGGCTGATGTCCAGCCCCCGGCCCAGCGCCGCCGCCATCTTGCGCCCGCCGCGCAGCCCCCGCCAATCCACCGCCGAGCCGCGCCGCCCCGCGAGCAGCCGCCGCAATCGAGCGCCGAGCGSCTCGGGATGGGGCGGGCCTGGGACGGCGGGAACAGGGAGGCGCGCTGGGTCACTCGGTGTGGCCTCAGCAGTGTGCACGGTCACTCGGTGTGCCCACAGCAGCTCGCAGGGTCACTCTGTGTGCCCCAGCAGCTCACAGGGTCACTCGGTGTGTCCCCAGCAGCTCACAGAGACACTCGGTGTGTCCCCAGAAGCACACAGAGTCACCTGCAGCGTCCACAGCGGCCCTCAGGGGACTCCTGAAGTGCCCACAGGAGCCCTCACGGTAACTCGGTGTGCCCACAGGAGCCCTCACGGTGACTCGGTGTGCCCACAGGAGCCCTCAGGCTCACTCGGTGTGCCCACAGCAGCCCTCAGGGGACTCGGTATGCCCACAGCAGCCCTCAGGGTCACTCGGTATGCCCACAGCAGCCCTCAGGGGACTCGGTATGCCCACAGCAGCCCTCAGGGTCACCTGAAGTGCCCACAGCAGCCCTCAGGAGACTCGGTGTGCCCACAGCAGCCCTCAGGGGACTCAGTGTGCCCACAGGAGCCCTCAGGGGACTCGGTGTGCCCACAGCAGCCCTCACGGTAACTCGGTGTGCCCACAACAGCCCTCACGGTGACTCGATATGCCCACAGCAACTCTCAGGGTGACTCGGTGTGCCCACAGGAGCCCTCAGGCTCACTCGGTATGCCCACAGCAGCCCTCAGGCTCCCTCGGTGTGCCCACAGGAGCCCTCAGGGTCACCTGAAGTGCCCACAGCAGCCCTCAGGGGACTCGGTATGCCCACAGCAGCCCTCAGGGGACTCGGTGTGCCCACAGCCGCCCTCAGGGGACTCGGTGTGCCCACAGGAGCCCTCAGGCTCACTCGGTGTGCCCACAGGAGCCCTCAGGGTGACCCGGTGTGCCCACAGGAGCCCTCAGGCTCACTCGGTGTTCCCACAGCAGCCCTCAGGGTGAGTCGGTATGCCCACAGCAGCCCTCAGGCTCACTCGGTATGCCCACAGCAGCCCTCAGGCTCACTCGGTATGCCCACAGCAGCCTCAGGGTAACTCGGTATGCCCACAACACCTTCAGGGGACTTGATATGCCCACAGCAGCCCTCAGGGGACTCGGTGTGCCCACAGCAGCCCTCAGGGTGACTCGGTGTGCCCACAGCAGCCCTCAGGGTCACCTGAAGTGCCCACAGGAGCCCTCACGGTAACTCGGTGTGCCCACAG
>CADDXX010000412.1:101222-125493 GCA_902810485.1 Alauda arvensis | reverse complement strand
CAGCACAAAGTGTCACCTGGAGTGGCCACAGCAGCACAGGTCGGTGCCATCCCACATCCCGTCCCACACACCATGCCACATCCCACACGTGTCACCTCAGAGAGCCGGGCTGAGCCCGGTGGCCTCAGCTCSTGCCGAGAGCCGTGGTGCTGCTGCCGCCGGCCCGCCTCACCCCTCAGGAGCCGCGGCTGTGCGGTGCCGCTCTGGGTGTCTCCAGGAAAGAGAGCGCTGAGGGGAAATCTCATCGGAGAATGTCAATATTCCCAAGGAGAAAGTGCCAGGCTGCAGTGSTGCCCAGCGACAGGACGAGGAGAGGTAGGCACAAGCTAAAACACAACTTAGTTCCACCTCAGCATGGGGAAAACTTTACACTGAGGGTGGCAGGGCGCTGGAACAGCTGCCCAGGGTGGCTGTGGAGTCTCTGTGGGGACACGACCCTCATGTGGAGATATATACCCACAAATATATATTTATATATATGTATGTTTACTCGTAAGTGCAACAGGCAGCTGAAAGCTAARCAAACATACTATAATATGCATATGTTATATGTTATACAAACAGCGAGCAACAGATGGACAGGACCATGCATTCAGTGCCATGTTTTCCCRTCAGACACACATATTTATTATTAATTGGTACCGACAGTTTACAGCAAATACATGAGCTTTATGAGGCGTGCAGATAAGCTCAGTACATACTAACATGGAAAAGATTTGCTTAGCCCTCCTGCCTGAACCCCCTGCAAGAGTAAATTATTTTTACTTCATCACCTCAGACTGAAGTGGGGAGGCAGCCCCCACCCTCCCTGTACAGAAACACAGGGTGATTTATTTACTTCCAGAGAACAAGATGCCCTGAAGAGCCAAGGTGGTGGCAGTGGATGCTGGCTTCATGGTTTGCAATATTCCTGGCACAACATTTGCAAAAGGACAGTGKCTGGGCAGAGGGGATGAGGTCTGCTGTTGTGTTTTCATCCCTTCTTCTCGCTCCAGGGCAGACGGAGCCTGTGGGATAGAGAGAGCAGTAGCACTTGGGCAAGCCTAGGTAAAAATCTCCCATTGTGTGAGGTGAGGATAGGAGAGAACTGAGASACAGCAAGCTGGGAATTCATAGAATTAAATGTAGGGACAGTGAGTCTCTTGAGTGGAGTTAGGAGTGGCCATGTTGTCAAAAAGGACAGAAAAAAAAGGCTGTTTTTTGGGACTTAGAAGGGACTCTGTAGGTTTTACTGTATCCCAGAAGGCCACCAAACATTGTATCACTAAGMGTAACAACCTACAGCTTATTCTGCGAGCWTCTCTTAGGAGAGGACATATCTGAACATACTCTGGTTACAATTTGTCTCACTCTCACTTCCTCCTCGTCTAAAGCCACCTTGTTTCATTGGGGGCTGTGATGAAATACAGCTTTAGGGTTTAGAATTCTGCAAGTGKTTTTTTGTGACACTTGTGGTAGGAAAATGGCTCTGAGCAGTTCCATTGCAAAGCTCTGGCTGACCTACAGATCCTGGAACACATTCCTCCTCATGTGCTGGGGCTTCTCTTTACCATCATCTTCAATTCTTTGGCAATTCTCCCGCTTACACAAAGTCCAAATTTSTCCCCAAGGCTTAGAAGTGTGAAAYTCTTGGAGTCCCACTCCTTGATTTTCCTTTACAGGTCCCTAACATTGTGTTTTGAGTCAGTGAACCTGTCRGGCTTCTGATCAGGCCTTTTTATATTTCCTGTCACACCCTGAGGAACCTTCGGTGGGTTCCAGCTGTTTTCCTGCATAAGTGGAATGTAATTGCTCCTTCCATTTAGCYTGAAGTAAATATACTTAATAAAGCCATTAGTTCTGCCCTGCTTCATGGGATCACTTGATAGCAGACTAAAAATTTTCCAGTGAAACAAAACACTSTTAAGAAGAGAAACACTGCAAATTCTCTCTGCRTCTGAAAACTTAAGGATGTTTTAGCAAAAATGTCACAGCTTAAAAACATTGATTCTTTAAACTATGGTTCTTTTTCTTACATTCAGTAATCCAGTAGTTCATGATAACTGTGAAACCRAGTCTGAATGATTTTGCTGTAATTTTGTTTATGAAACAAAGTAATTTTCTAGCTTTAAAAATGTCATAATTCCATGAAGTATATAATTAGAATGTCACTTTTTCGTCTTCTACCTACCTGGATACTGTTTTGTTAAAAAAAAAAACCCCAAACCACATCTTGCTTTTGATGTGGCACAAGAAAGATTTTGTGCAGGTAATATTCAGGCCAATTTAAGGCAAAACCCATGCAGCATGACATTTTGAAGGCCTCCTTTAATAACAAATGTGGAGATGGTTAGGCCAAACCTTTCCACGAGGGTTGTTCAAGCAGTTATTAAACCTTCACACTGAAGGATCTGTGACACTTTTACAGATTCAGGCAGGCTTTCTGCAGCAAATTATTGGCCCTGAGTGTGTGATTTTGTGTGGATTTATCTGGGGGCACTGCTGAGAGTGTGCAAGCCCTGCCCCAGGTCCCAGGCASTCAGCCCTGCCCTGCTGGCACCTTGGCTGTGACCTGGCACAGGTGTGGGTGTGTGAGTGTGGCCTCAGTGTGGCCTCAGTGTGAGCCAGGCAGATGGGGGAAATGAACTGTGTGAGAAACAAGTGTTCACAGCCCTGCTGAGCTCACAGCCTCYCCTGGCTGCCTGCCTCCTGCCCACACTCCTCCTTCCTCCGAGCTGCACCTTCTCCTGACAAACAGCAGAAATCCCTGGAGCCAATGTAGTGCTGAGCACCTCATTCCCCTCTCTTCTCCAGCCCCTTTGGAGCTGTCATTGCATGCTAGTTGCCTTTTGCTTTTTATTTCCTTTCCAATCCTTCCCAAAGGCTGCCACAATTTAATTCTCTCTGACTGGTGGCACCACTGCTGCCCCTGCTAGAGGAGAGAGTGCTGAGGCAGTGTTGGAACCCTGGATGCTGAAAATTTTRATTTTTCTGGGTTAAAAGGTGCTGACCCTCAAGCAAGCACCACATTTGATCTGAGGTCTTCCAACAGGCTTCCAACATTGAGTGAGAGCTCTGAGATTATGGGTGTGGCGTTTGTAAAAGTGTGTGATCCCACAGGGTGAAAAACTCAGATTTAAGATTTTAGTATACAGCAATGTGTGTGAGCCAAGGTGGAGAACTTAAGGTGTTGTTCTGAGTCCTTCTTTTCACTTTCTTCTTCACCTTCTTCTTCATGGGTTTGGGCAGTTTTTGTGATTGATTAGAAAAGTCCACAATGTGGACTGCAAGTAGTTGGTTAWTGGGTTTAAAATAAAAATAATTTAGGTGGCATTTCATAATTGGGTGATTTTTCCTTTAGCCAGTCTGCAGAACTCATGACTTGTGGAACTGTAAGGTAGATTTTTCTAGGTAAGAAGAAATTTTTCTAGATAAGAAGAAATTTTTCTCTCATGCATTCAGTTCCTGGCTAACAGCGAGGCTGAAAGGAGCCCTAAACYCTGGCAAGGCAGCACTCCTAAGTTCCTCTCACTCATCCAGGGCCACTTTAATGCCTTTGTGTGATGCCTTCCAGCTTTCCTGGGAGCAGCAGGTTGCTCTGGTGGAGGCAGAAGGATCCAGCAAGGTTTGATCCCCCATGCTTCACAGATTCCTGGGCATGTGCCTTCAGTGCTGCAGCATGGCAGCTCTCCCTCTTTGGGAACCAGTGCCCTGTGCTTTGTGCTGGAGTCTGCATCCCTTCCCAGGCACAAATCATTTGACATGTGTGGTCTTCTCAGCCCTCATTTATTAAGGCTCTCAGTAGCTTTGCACTGGAATACTTCCCTCATGCTCCAAAGTTGAAATTCTCAGTCGTGCTCTGAGGCCACTTCTTAACTCCAGCCCTAATGGTTCAAACAATTTTAGTCTTTTTGTTAGTAATTTATTACTTGCTGAAGGTTCCTCCATGAGTGTAGGGTCAGACTATTATAGCTTCATCTGTGGCTGTTATTAAAATACTCTCTCTCTGCACTAAAATGAAATCTGGCTGCTTTCATTCCAATTCTAAACAGCTCCCCCCTGCCCCCAGATAAACCCCAGCACATCAGGCTCTGAGCAGGCACGTGTTTGTCTGCACTGTGGCTCCCTGGTGAAGTTTGTGAGACTGCTTGGTGATTTTCTGCAGTGCTAGACCACACAGGAATGGGATAGTGTTCTTTGGCATTGTTGGATTTGGAATTCTGATATTACACATACTGTGTACAGAATAATTAACTATAATTTACTGTGATTTTCAGTTGAGGGTTGCATTTTTCCTGCATGTAAGAGCTGGGTTTTTACCAAAGGACTTTTTTTTTTTTTTCCCTTTGACTGACCTATCATCATAATCACTTAGCAAAATATAACTCTTTACTTCTTTGCTATGCATTTATTTGTGAGGTACTGAGCTTTACCTTTTTATAGGCCCAGTTTCTGCCTGTGGCTTAGCTTGAGTAGAGCTAGAGGAAAGTTACCTACTATCATTAGTACAGCTACAGTTTTTTCCTTTCTAACTTCCTATGCACATATTACAATTGTGAAGAACTCATTTTGCTTTACCTTCAGTCACTTTTCAGAGGGCACAATCTGAGCTGCAAAAACAAACTTGACACTAGGAAAAGACTTATTTAAGGAGGAGGAAGGGAGAGTCTAAACCAATATAACTGTATTCAAGTCTACTGTTATTCAGGAAAAGAAAAAATCTTCCTTGTGTACATTTAATCAGTGAAAACTTTTCTTTTTATCAGGGTTAGATTTTCAGTATTTTAAGTTACTCTATGATTTCACTGTCTTGTCTTTAGATAAGCAGAAGTGAGAGTATGATAAAACTAAAGATATGTGGAATATTTTGTGTATGGAATATTTTGTGTATGGAATATTTCTCCTGGTTGTGTTGCCTTTATTCCCCACATTTGCCTGACTTCTATAGCTACACATTTCTGAGTATGATTCTGTCAATCTCTTAATGAAATTCTAGATTTCATCCTCCAGTCTCTCTCTAATGCTGACAATGTTCCAAACATATATTGTTGATTTCCCTGCTACAGCAAAGGAAAAAATACAGTCAAAACTTACAGAAGGCTTTTTCCTCCTTCTTTATTTATTTAATGTAGCAGGATTCACTAACTGCAGCAACATTTCTCATAAGGTTTAACTTTGCAAATTCCTTTCCTTCCACCCCCATGCTACTTTAATTACAGTTAAAACTTAACACTAGATTTTATCCTGARGAGGCAGCCATTTGGAGCCAGGGTGTGATTTTCAATCTGTGATTTGGTTTCCACAACTGTCTGTGCTGAAGTTCAATAAAATATCATCGACGGCCATTACTTATTGCTGTCCTGATAAACTGACATAAACTGGTTTGAGCCATCACTTCATTCTTTGCTTGCTTGGTTGAATAGACAAGCCACCAAAATATTARGAGCATCAGGCAGCCCTGCTATTTCCCAAAGGTTAATAAGGTACAGCAGCAATTATATCTTCCCTAAGATAATACCTTTCCATCCACATCTCTCTGGTAATCACCATTTCATTTGGCAGAATCAAACAYCTGTTGCTCTAGAAGAGGTGTTTTCCAACCAGTTACAGAGAAGATGCCCCTGTTTAATTAATTCTGAGTATGGAAATTTCATTAGATAATTACATGAAGTCAGGGCCTTATTTTTATGCCTCACCTGGCAGAGCAGCTCTTTCCCTGTGAAGGGAATGGAGTCATCCCAAAACCACTGTGGCTGCTGCAGAGAAATCCACAGTGCTGGGGAGCTGTGCCTATGGTGCCAAAACATCTCTCTTCTGAGTTCTGAACATTCCCATCAGCTTTTGTTTGAGCTAATTGGGGAAGTAGAAGGAGAAAGTCTGAATAACTTTATACTTTAGCTCTTAGGGTGTCAATTTATTAAGAAAATTTGCATTATTTCYTTCTCAACTGGCAGAAGTATCCTCTTGGGTTTTGTTGTGTTTGTTTTTTAAATGAGGAACGTTGGTGTTAAAGACTGGTACAGCATTTCATAGCTTTAGATATGAATGAATGAAGAGTGTTGCAACAATACTGAATTTCAGAGAGCACATAAACATAARGAAGGATCCCTAAAGGTAAAGAGACCAAGCAAATAAAGTGACATTTCTGCCTTAAATATTCTCCCAGTGCTTTTGTATTTTTGGTGGCTGCCCATGGATATTGCTGTGGGGAAAGTCTTGTGCTGCTGATGGCYATTTCAGCTCTGCTCCTCCAGGAGGGCAGAGCTGCTGGAGGCTCTCACAAATTCACCTGCTGTGCTTCAAGTTAGCCTTAAAAGCTATTTAAAGTGTCTTTTAAGGTAAGAGCACCTAACCTGTAATAGCGTGGTTTTTGCACAACATTTTGGGTGATCATYTTTATTTCTTACTGCCTTTATTTGGCTAGAAAATATGAAGATAAGATCTGTTTTAAAGTAATCTTCCTTTCAAACTAAAAAGTGACTTTTTCCCCCTTTTGTTGTGCAGCATGTTGCATTAAGGATCCACAATTGCCTCCATATTTTAAATGCAATTATACTGGCAGCTTCCTGAAGAGTAAAAATATTTCATATTTATCTTAAACCTACATTTTGGTCATTATTTATGCTGCTTTAGGGTTTGTGGGGATGAGAAGAAAGGCCTGGGTAGAAAAAGGAGATCAGATTTGTGTAAGTGAACCAGAAAACAAAACTTGGTAACATTTGAAGTGTTGCCCTTGGAAACAATAAATGCAGTCTATGCCTGGTTTTTGAAGGGTTGGATTTAGGCAAAGGCACCTTCCATCAGGCAGCCAATACAAGATTTAAGCACTTTTGAATGAGATTTTGAAGTGGAAACTAAAGGTATTAGCACCACAAACCTCCAGTGAGTGTCTGAGTCTGGGTTTATTACAGTTGTGTGAATTTGTTTCCCTCAGTGGATTCTGAGAGCTGCAAAGGCATTTGGCTGTCCCTCTCTTACAATCTGATTTTGTCATTTTCTGGTGATGCTGTGCTGCTTCTTCTGTCACATTAAATTTACAGGCCTATCACCTTGTCTGACAGAAACATGAACTGCATGGATTTTTCAAAGGAAAGCTTCCATAAGGAGTAACAGGACAGGTTTGTTTTTTCCCCTCATTTTTTCCCCTCTTATTTTTCATGCTGGTTTGCCCAAATCTGYTAATTTTATTATCATCCTAAATTAATCCTATAACATTGAGCTGCTTTCTTATCCACAATGAAATTGCTGTGTCATGGAAGCACTAGTAAACCTACAGAGTTTAAATCAGGTTCAGGACATTTTTTGTTGGGGGTTTTTGTTATCTACTTTTGACTTGCTACTCAGCTTTAAGGAAAGACCCTTCTGCAGCTGTTCTACAGCTCTGAGGGAGCTCTGTTGTTACAAAGCCAGCTAATGCAGCATTTCAGGGGGGCTCAGACCTGCAGGATTCAGGTTGAAAGGGGCATCTGGAGGTGGTGTTCAGTGGGTTAGAGGAAAACTCCTGAGGGTGTTGTGTCATTGTTGGTGCAGCACAGGAACATCCAGCCTGGSCAGGTGGGGTGCACGGAGCACAGCTGGTGTCACAGGGGATGGGAGGAGCAGGSAGCTTGGGATGGGCTGCAGCAGGCAGCGCTGAGGTGGAGCAGGGCTTGCTGTGGGGAGGGGAAGGCAGGATTCAGGCAGAACTGCAGGAGGCTTGCCAGCAGAATGACAGGTTTGCCACCTGCTAGGAACTAAATGGAATGGGGAGGGCAGACTTGTGTGGGTCTGGAGGCAGGAAAACTCAGGTAGATTGTGCAAATGGAAATAGAGTGAGAGGAGTGCTTTGATGGCAGGGAATGCTGAGCACAAGGATGGGTAAACTGTGTGCTGTCATTACCAAGCTCTGTCCTTCTGCCACGAGCACTTTTGAGGTCACTTTAATTGCTGGCTGCGACGTGACCCAGCTGGAAGTGGCTGCTGCTACAGAACAGAGCCTATGGAGAGTCTCCCCTCCCTCAGCACTGAGCAATTGGGAAGCAGATCCAGCATCACAAAGATTTTCTGTCTGCTTGTCTCCGAGGGGTTTCTGAGGGATACAGACCAACAGACATTTTTCTCTCGAGCAAAAAAGAGATGTAGGCTTAACAATTGTGGGAGAAGCTGATTGACCATCAAGAAAAATGTTGTAATGATTGAGGAAGCATTTATGAAATGATAAAGGCTGCTAGAAAGCATCTCTGTTTTCCCAACTACTTGGCAACAGTTGCCACAAGACGTAGAAGCCCTCTGTGCAGTTCCAAGGGAGATGATGCGCTCTAACATTTTCAAATGTCTAAGTATCATTAGCTCCAGCTGACAAATAGCACTTCCATTTATCCTAAAATTCATACTTATTCTAGAAGTATGTCAATAGAGACTGTGGTTTGAAATGTGGCTTAGGATACAGAGGGAGGAAAAGGCGTGGGGTGCTATTTTTAACATTCTATCTTCGATATTGCTGTTTGCAAAAATTATGTAATCCAAGCTGTTTTGTCTGAGCTTTAGGTAGTATATGTATATGTGATTGTATGCAARAAACACCACAGGCCCAAAAGGAGAGACAGGCTCATTTTACTTATCACTGAAAATTTCAAGCAATGAAATGATTTAAAGCTTCTCTGAAGTTTGATTTCCTCCTATCTGCGTTAAGTCCATCAGTGATGACTCCATTTTCATTCAGTGTAAGTGAGTAAGATTGTCTGACTTACAGGTTTTCCCTTTCACATGGCAAATCCATCTTGCTCTACTAGGAGAGAATGATAACCAYATCAGTTTTGTGGTTGCACTGGTTCTGAGCTGTCCTGTGGTACTGAGGAATATGAATTTGTTCTGTGAATGAGAATACTGTAATTCCACTGCTATAGTAACAAGGAAAMGATCCCGAACTGGCCTTTTCTGTAGAAGTGTTTCTGAACAGATCTTTGACTTAATCTAAAGTAGTAGTGACAGAAATGGAGATTCCACAGCATTTCTGGGCAATCTGTTCCAGTGTTTTATTACCCTCATAATAATAATGAAATAATCTCTGTGTCTAATTGGAATTTTCCTCCTTTATGACTTGTCTGCTGCCTCTCATCCCTTTGCTATGTACGTCTGATAAGAGTCAGGCACCACCTGCTCTATACCCTCCTCTTGAACACCTGAGGACAGCAAAAAGGTCTCTCTTAGTCATCTCTTCCTCARGCTTAGCCAGCCCAGTTCCCTCAGCCTGTGGTCATTCAGTGTGTGCCTCAGCCCCCTAATTCTCTTAGAGGCTCTGGACTTGTTCTCATTGCCCTGGTTTGTACWGAGCAGCCCAAAACTGGGTGRGGCATTGCAGTGGTGGGCTCCCAGGATGGCTTCCCTGGGACCTGCTGGCAGCATKCCTGGTGAGTGGCTCCAGGATGTGGGTCCCTTCCCAGCCAGGSCATGCCACTTGCTTGTGTTCAGCTTTTTGTCTACCAGGACACCTGGCTCCTTTTTGCAAAGATCCTTCCCAGCCTCTACTGATGCAWGGAATTATTCCAKCCCAGGTGCAGGGTTTGGCATTYRTGATTTGTGGCWGTCCAGGGAAATTTTTATTTTGCTTCCACATCTAATCTACAGCTCTGCAACTGAGCYACACAGTGTGGGAGACTGTCAGAGACTGCCTTGCTAAAGTCAGGGTGAGTGGCACCCATTACCCTCCCCTGCTCCACAGAGCCAGTGGTCTTGCCACGGAATAGTCAGGAGCGTGTGGCATCCTGTGCCTTTGGTATTTCCAACCTGGCTCTTTTTTATCCTTTCTCTGCTTGGATATGGCTTCTGGGATGACTTCCTCCAGGACCTTTCCAGGAACTGAAGTTAGGTTGACTGCCCTACAGGAGGAGCTCCCTGGCTCCTCCTTGGAGATGGATATGGTGTTTGCCTTGCTGGTCATCAAAAGCTTCACCTGACAGTTGTGACCTTTCAAAAATGAGAAAGCAACTTTGCGGTGACAGTGGCCACCTCTCTTCACACCTTCAGATACAGCTTGTGTTGTTCCAGGGATCTGGGTGTGTCCAACTGCCTTAAGTGCACCAATCCCAGAGATTGACACCGGGTTTGGGGACTCTGAAGGCCTAAAGACAACCCTTACCAGGAACTAAGGGAACTTACCCTTCCCCAAAAAAACCCCAAACAACCCCACCAAAAAAACCAAAAATAAAAACCAGAAAAAGATGTAAGGCAAACCAGTCACTGAGTTATTACATGGTCTATTAGCTGAGCCTTATCCATGTTCCTTGTCACTGCTTTTCCTGCCGGGCAGAGCAGTGGGGCCATCTCCTTCCCAGCCTTTCCTTTGCTGCCAATGTACTTACAGAAGCATTCTCTCCTTTCCTCTCTCAGTTTCTCCAGCTACACCTGAGCTTTGGCATTGGCCTTCCATCTCCATGTTCTTGAGCTGAGGTGGGAGCTCCCTGTTCATCCGTGCCTGGCAGGGTGACCTGTTCCTGTGCCCTCCAAAGGGGGTCCCTGGGGTCCTGCCACACGTCCTRGGTCCCTCAGCCCTGCAGGGCAGTGTTCTGTGGGATCCCCCAGAGCCCATTCCCAAACAAACTGAAATACAGCCCAAATTCCAAAGCTGTGACTCCAATATTGCTCTTGCTCAGTTTCTCCCAGGATGCTGGACTGCAGAATGTTGTGTTTGCTGTAGCCTCAGTGCCCTTGACCTCCACATTGCCCAGCCCCTCATCCCTGTTTTGTGAATACCAGGCTGAATGCCTCTCCTAGTCTTCTTGATAAGCCACATCAAGAAATTGTCATCAACATATTAACATGATTATTCATGAGGAGGAATTGATTTCATGAAGTGTCTAGTTCAAAATTACAGACTAAAGAAGTTTGAATAAGTTTCCCAAACTACTGGGTAATTATCCAAACAGAACCATTTAAAGCTCTTCCACTCCTTGTATTAATAAGAGCTGCAATATTCCCATGCTGACTATGAGAGGAAAAATCAATATCAGCAAACGTACATTCATATTGATTTATCYTCCCTTTTGGTTCTCTAATTTAGTAAAGGCTACTAATGCAACATTACATAAAGATTCTCAGGAGAGTCAAAAGGCTAATAGGAGCAGGTACTGCTGTTTGTTCTGGGRAAGTGAACTGCCTGTGCTGCCCAGAGTCAACTGCTGCCCAGTCCCTGATACATGGACTTCTGAGCTGTGTACCAGAGAGCATCATTCCAGGGAAAGGGAGTAGAAGCAGGCATCAAGATGACTTTTTGGATTGCAGGCCTAACACACTGTTAGGATTTTTGAATGTCCTCAGATGCATGTGCAGAGTAGTTGGTAACCTTTGTTAAATTAGGTTAGAAAGGGGTTTTCAGATCACGTCCAATCCTTACGCTTGTATTTGATTTTTAATGCATTATTTCATGTCTTGTATGAGCAAAAATGAATGCCTTATGAAAATAATAATTTTGTTTCAGGTAATAATTCTAAACAAAGCAAAGGGAAGCAAATGAGGGGAGGAAATGTTTTGTATTACTTGAAAACTGAAGTTTATGACTGTCCAGGGCATCAGAAAGTTGTCATATGGGAAAATGAGTYAGCTGGACACCTATGTGTTTCATCCTCAGAGATTAAAAAGGGATGTGATACAGTACATGCTATTGCCTGTTTCTACTGGTATAAAGCATCAGAAAAAAAACCCTTTTAATTAAAAAAAATACTCCTTATAATATTCCAAACATGGAATTGCAACAGGTTATAAAATGGGAAGAGCATTCTCTGTGCTCTTACTGTGCATCATCAATAAGCACAGGTTCATGATTGGAAGTTTTCCACATGGTTGGGGTGGGTTTTTTTTCCTCCTCTTTTTGAGGATAAGGCACTCATGAGGACACTGTCAGAAAGTAGGACATTTCCTTATCCTACCAAAGGACAAGGAAAACAACAGATTACTGAAAAATAAGACAGAATAATTAGGTCATTGAAGGTCTGGGCTCATGGAGGCATTTAGTGTCCCAGAAGAACAGCTGATAATCTGCAGCTGAAAAATCACATGTGGAGGATGATTGTAAAAGTTGAGTTCTGTCCTCCAAGGCCCAAATTCCTAACTTCTTTTTCAACTTTTATTGAATTTGGCTGTTGAGGCATTCTGCTAGAGAAGTAAATGCAGGAACAGCCTTTGTCCCGCTCTTATGGAAAATTAATTTTTCTTAGTAGAACCATCAGCAAGTTCTTGCCTATGAAGGAGGATTCCAGCTTGATTTGGAGTACCCAGTGATAGGGTGGCTGTCTCCAAATGGCCATGGCATCATGGTTTGGAAAGCTGTGTTCAGCCTGCTCTTGCCTGCTGTCCATCACAGAGGCTGGGAGTTACAGGGATAGCAGAGTGGTTCCCTGTAGAGATCTGCCTCTTTCCCAGGGGAAGGGGCTTCACTGTAAACCCAACCCCTTCAGCCAGTTTTCAGCTGCAGAGGTAGAGCAGATAAATYAGTATCCCAGAAGTAAGGTATTCCAGGGGTTCTGTCAGGAAGCAGCACTTGAACATAACGTAAATATTTTAGTTCCATGGAAACAGAGTGATGGTGTTACTCACAGAGGCTTAGTTCTTGTGTCATTCACACAGCCTTTTGGCTATCCCTCCCCTGGTATGCACCTCCTGGAACACAGGCTTTCACCCACCCCCAAATCCGAATCCACACAATGGTTTCACTGCACAGCTCATTAAAACAGCTGAAACATTTCAATTCATA
Organism: Alauda arvensis; assembly: GCA_902810485.1. Taxonomy (NCBI): domain Eukaryota; kingdom Metazoa; phylum Chordata; class Aves; order Passeriformes; family Alaudidae; genus Alauda; species Alauda arvensis. The sequence goes on along the minus strand of CADDXX010000412.1, from coordinate 112,787 downwards.
GCCCTCATTTTACCATTTGGCAAGCAGGAGTCACTGGTGACAAGTGTGGGTGATCATCCTCCTATGTCAGCCCTGAGGGAAACCAGGGGCTAAAGCTGCTGGAGAGTGCAGAGATGCAGGGGTGAAGTTCCAGTTAGTTTGTGGGTTCAGTGCCTCATGCTCGGGGCTGGCTCTGGCCCTATAGCTTGTTCTTTTCCCATCCTGAGCATATGGAAGTCACAATTCTTTTATGGAACTTTAACTCGGCAAGATTCAAGTCATGTACGTGACAGAAGGCCTTGAAATCTGGGCAATGCTGCTTGTCAGATTGCAACTCCTGGCTCTGAAGCATTTATTACCCCTTTTCATTGGGAATTTCTAGTGTGTGAATTTTTGAGTGTGTGAATTTTTGAATATTTAGGATAAAGCACTTCTTACCCTTCTTTTAAAGATGACTGATTTTTTTTTTCTCCAGGAACTTGCAGAATAAACTCAACCTCCACCCTGAGAAATTTCAATCCAAACAGTTAAAACTTTGTTATCAAAAACTGAAAAGAATCKCTTGTAGTAGTGTTGCCTTGTACTTCTGTTGTGTTAAAGAGGGGTTATTTTTACATGAAACCCAAACGACAGGGTACCATTTAGTAACACTGYAGCTCATGTGGATTTTCAGTTCTTTCTTTACAAGGTCTCAAACAACTTCACAAATACCTCAGTGAGATGCAGAAATGCTATACAGCTTATTTTTAAATAAAAATAGGGTGGGGAAGGCTGCATTTGGTCAGTGTGAGTGAAGAAGCAATGCATGTTTGAGTTTAGAGACAAAATAATTTATACTTTGGACAATGCCAGCAAGTGTCTAATAAAGGTTTTGAGTATTTCAGAAGTCATTAATCTCTCTCTGAGGATTCAGTAGCCATTGTCACTTGGGTATGCAGGATGACAGAACTCCTTTCCTGGATATTTTGTTATTAGGAGAGCAAATTATTCAGGAGCACCTTCTTTATGTTTTCCTTGTAGTACCTTCCCCATGGTGGCCTCTCACAGGCTGACATTTTCCCGTTGGGTTCATGGTTTCCAAGTGGTTTTTCCCTGCACTTTGTGGGGAGCACAGGGCTCAGGTCACTTGGTGAGTGTGTTCAGGGCTGAAGGAGGTTATGTGGAGAGGCCAGTGCTGTTTGCTGTTTGCTTTCTTGGATATTCTGGGGCACACACAGCTGCTGGAAGCGGTGCCTCGATCCCTCCTGGAATCACTTTGTACATCCAGAAGAAATGAGAGGTGGGAAGCAGCCTCAGCCCCACCCTGGTGCCTGTGTGTTTTCTGGTGGGAGAGGATAATCCAGCTGGTGATGCCTTCATGATGTTCTCTGGAGTTTTTTGGGGTCCAGCTCTGCCAAATGTGTAGATGGTAGCAGGCCAAATGCAGCCTTTTACTTTAGTCTACAAAGAGCTTAATTTGGTCCTGGCACTAGTTCTGATTGCTTAAAGCCACAAAGCAACTTCTTTCCTTTCTTTTAACCCTCCACAAAGGAGACTGCTGCTAGTGTTGCAAAATAATTGAGCCAGAGCCTCTTGCAATCAAAAGATGATTAGCTTCTTGTGTTTGTGTGTGTTCTGATGTGAACYACTCTGTGATGTCTGTTTTGTGTTCCTAGGGATGCACTATTTCTGTGGGGAACTTGCAAAACCAGCCACAGCTCACTGATGTTTATTGGTGACCTTGTCTTGTCCTCTGAATTATGGGCAGCCTGCTTTGAACATGGGGAAATGCTACTTGCAGTCATTAAGTGGATGTTAGGGGGTTTTGTAGTTGTTTAACCTCTCCAAGGCCCTGCTGCAATTCTAGATGTATAAAAACAACAAAAAAAAGAGAAACTGAATGATGGGTGTTTAAAGCTGAAATATTTATAGAAGCAGTTTTTTATTTAAAAATAGCATTTGTGCCTGAGAAGATCAGATGTACCACTTCAGTATGAAAAGCCAAACCAGATTTCAGTTCATATTGTTAATAGAAATTGCATGAAATTTGATAATGTAATTTAACTGGAAATATTTTCTTCCAGTCTAGGTTTTGGAGTGGCTTTTGTGTCACTAAATGTTATAAAGAAAATTATTTTTAAGAAATTCTGACTTTTTTGTAGTTATAGAATGCAAAGAGCAGTAGTTGAATTACTGTTTATTAAAGAATATACCAGTATCAGAACACAAGCCATAGAGATGAGATCCCTCAAATTAAAACAAAGGCAAATGATATCAGAAAAGTCATTTTGCTTACTAAGGGCAGATAGATGGGGATTCCATCACCAACCAAGAACAATATATTAAGCTGAAAGTGTGTTCTAGAAGTAGATTACAATTAAAAACTGGATTATTTAGCATCACAAGTTACCTTGATTGCCTGTGAGAGAAACTTGTGTGGATTTGAAAATCCATCCTTGTTAAAAATGAAAAGCAGCATTTTGTGAAATCATGAAGTTCTTTTTGATCTGAGATCACTCTTTAGGTTGATTAACATTTTACCTGAATGAATTTAAGTCCTGCAGGATGTGGCCCAGGTGATTTGAAGGTGGTGGCAGTTGTTAATGCTCCAGGATCAAAATTGTGTCCAAATTTGGGTTGTTTGGAAATGCTTTCTTATTTGAGAAATCCTACACTGATGGGATTGAAAGAATAAAGAAATACCCTGGATTTCCCTTCTGAAGCTCAGGAAAGGGGTGTAACATGCTGTGGTGTTTGTTCAGCTCAGTGAAAGGAACTCCTGCACATTCTCTGTAAAGTGCTAAATTGTGACAGGGAGTGAAAGAAATGGCTTGTGAGTTACTGCTTTGACTTTTCAAATATTATCTTAGAGCACAATTTGGGGGGAAGGGAAGTGTCCACAGAGCAATAATCCACAACTCCAAATAAGAAAATGTAAATTTGAGTGGATTTTGAGGATGAGTATTCCCAACACTGTGACAACTCTCTTAAATAAAAATCTGAAGATAAAAGTCTGCCTAAAACTTTGGCTGCTGACTACAGAAACCTGAAATCCTGTCTGAACAAGGAGCAAGTCCTGCTTTGTGTCTCCTCAGAATGACAGCTCTCCTTGGCTTTGCAGCCCTCTCCCCCAAAGCAGTGTGAAGCAGAACTCTTGATTCTCTTCTCAAGAGGAGGCAGCATGCAAACACTGACTCCATCCCTTCCCACCATCTGGCTCCACCAGCTTGGCAAGGATGGCCTCAGTCCTGCAGCTTTCCTTACTCATGGCTGGCAGGAAACAGCAGATTCATTGGGAGTCCAGTTGGGATTTTTGCCTTTTACCCCTCACTCTTGACCCCCATGGTCTACCATCCATTTTGCCTTTGAAAGGCCTWACACTTCTAAGGGTCTTGTTTGATYTRTAAAGAAGAGAATATTTGTTTTATGCTGGAGCACTGAGTATAAAAAGAAAGAAAAAAAGGAGGTGAAGCTGGTGTGGAGCTTAAGTTTTGTTTTAAAAACACACAGAACTCTTTTTAAGCTGCAGRGTTGAAGGAATATACTTTTCTGTGAGGGTGCATTAAACATTTGTTCTCAGAGGAATTTACAGACAGAGAGGGGAATGTTAACATCCAGGAATGCTGCAAGGCAGCCACCCTCTCACCCTTTSATTTCCTAGCACAGGACTGACCTGRCATCCTGCTTTATTTGAAAACACACTGCATCTTGCCTCCACCAGTATCATTTTGCTACAGAGTTTCCAAGATCCCTGTGATTTAGTCAAGTTGAATCAAAGCACAAAACCAAGATCTTATTTTCTGTCTTCGTGGAGACTCTAAGAATTAATCAGTTAATATTTTGCATTGCTTTAAAGAGTTAAAATTCTGTGTGAATGTGGCAATTTGGTTCTTCACTCCAGTGTAGCCCAGCTTTTAGTTGTCCTGSTTGCCACAGTACCAGCAATTGAGTTCCTGCAGAATAGTTACTACTCCAATGGGACTTCAAGAAGAAATGAGGGTGGCAGCAGATGTAGGAAAGGTGGCCAGCAGATCCCGTTCTTCTCCTGGAGGAAGCACTGAGCTAACAGAAGGATGGTTTGGGTTTCMCTGTGCTRCCTGGTGTGCAACCTCTGYAATTGTAACATGCAACTGGCAGCTCAACYATTCATGGTCATTCTRYATCTCACTGAACCTTTTCATATTCATCTTGTGACCAAGTYCTTACAATAGTCATTCATTTCACTTGGCATTGTTCAATTCCAATTTCAACGTAAGGTGCTGTGCTAATCCAAAATGAAGCTTTAACTCAAATGTCAATTGTAACTGGAAAGATTATTTTTAAACACTTTTTGTGACCTCTGAAATTTTGTGAATATCTCTGAATATCATGAGTGACTGTATTTTGTGCTGCTGCAAACTCTGGGAGCTTCATCTCAAGGACTGAGGAGCTTAGAACACGGGCAGTCACGAGTGTGTTCTTAACTGGTGCCAGAACATCAGCTCGAGCTGATTGCTCCTTTGTGTCACTCTTAGGGCAGGAGTGTGATTCATCACTTCCATTCTGCTGAACACTGAAGTGCAGATGCATCTTTATGGGTTAGATTTGACTTCCATTGACGACTCAATGGCATCGTGATCTCGTTTGTAATAATGCAGGTTGGGAGTCATTTGGTAAAAACAATTGACCTACATGGGTGTAATTCTTGTGTGAGATCTTGTCAGATCCAACAGCTTCTCCAGAAACACTTTGGGTCTTGGCAAATACAGGTTTAGTTCCCCAGGAAAGGATGTGGATTGCCCCTGCACTGGGGAGCATCTGTGGGCTCTGCTTGTTATTCCTCAGTAGAATATTTTAAAAATAAATTAAGGAATTTAAACCTTGTGTTCTTGTTGTGTGAAAGTTCAGGCATGATGTAGCTTTCAATGAATTATTAGGCTTGACCACCAGCTCACTTCCATTTTGACAATAATACCATCTGCCATTTTTCATAGTGTGCTTGTTCCTCTCTCTTTGTAACTCTCTTGATGACTACATTGTTTTGATATGCTAGGCCAGTTAAGCTGCAAAAATCTAGTTTAAAAATAGCTGTATGGTTTGAAAATGATTTTTAAATAGTGGAGGAGCAYAGAAGAAAAAAATTGTTTATATATGGTTATAGATCTATTTTTGTAGTTCTATTTCTGGTAAACTGAAGCTGATACACCAGCACAAAAAGGAAGATTTATGTAAGTATAGATATGGAGTCATTTCAGGCTGTGGTTGGGATCATCTTGCTGGCATGTCTTTGGGTCACTGGGCCAAGCTGGGTTTGTTTGGGTTTTGTTGYGCATTTATTCTTTTTTTTTCCCTCTCCATAGCATTCTTCTTCTGTCAACCTATTCCATTTTGAGAGCAGAATTTCCTCCCTAGCTTCTTCCTCCTTCAACTTAATTGGTGTCTTTTGCTTCTAGACATCCTCTGGGCTGCAAAACCAGTGGCACAGTGAGTGTGGAGCTAAATGCAGGTATTCAGCAGGTGGAACCTGCCAGTCCATCCCCTGGGCACAGCTSTAAGCCTGTTCATGTTAGAACAGCAGCCAAGGCCTTGTTGAAGCAGGTGCTCTTTGTGCAGCCCCTGTGCTGTGTTTGCTCTGCTCTGCAGCAGTTGTGCTCCTGCTGATAAGAGTTCCCCCCTCAGGAATGGAACCAGAGGGGTGTCAAGGTCCCATATTATCATTTTTTACACTCTCAGAATCTGCCAGCACAGACTGTGCTGCTTTCAGGCTGTGCTTCTCCTYTGGGGCTGCCAGGCAGCACTGGCCAGTAGAAAGCTCAGGATGTGGGTATCTCCATTTCCCTGCCTTTCTCCAAAGTCCAAGCTGTGTTTCTTCAGGAGATGGCAGCAGATGATATGATAATTGTATAAGTCAGACTCTCCTATGAGACTGGAGAGGAAAGATGTCCAACAGTTAAGCAACAAAATGATCAAGCCTTTTGCATTGCAATGGTACAGAGGGGACTGAGTAAGATTTTGAGCCTTTTGTGTTCCTTTGATGTCAGAGAAGAACCCTGTATCTTCTTTCTCTTCTTTCTATTCTTTCTTTTCTTTGTCTTCTTTCTTGCTTTCTTTCCTTCTTCYCTTCCCTCTTTCCTTCCTTCTCCTCCTCTTGTGTGTGAACTCAGCTTGGTCATTCATGGTCTCCTGGAGTTCTGGACATGCAACTCTTACAAACCAGTGTACACATTGATGGCATTATAAAATTGAACTCTTAGCCATTTCTGTTAAGGAAACATAAATAATCCCTTCAGAACATGTGGAACCAGTGAGTAAATATTTCTAAGTTGTTTATTGTTTTGTTTTTCTTGTCTGCATGTTTAGGCAAAGATGGGAGGGTTAAAAGTGGAGACATAAATAAATGTTCTGGATGCGTGTTGGAGGGGTAGTTTAAACGGCAGTATAACATTTCTTCTCAGCTTCTAAAGCTTCAGATTTTTTTGAGAAGCTGCAAACACAATGAACATTTCTTATACTATGTCAATTCAAAACCTACTACCTTACTGTGTTATCCTCCAAATCAAAGAATGCTCTCARCTTTGCTGCCTGTCCCTTCACCAAGGTCCCACTGCAGCTGAGGAAGCTGTGGAGAGCACATATTCAGGCAGCCACACATTACATATTGCTACAAGAATTTGGAATTGTTTTCAGCAGTCTTGGAGTTCACAGTGACAGCCACACAACCATTTCTRAATTAAAGCTATTTGAATAACTGTTGTGTGCAAGGCCAGATCTGTGCAATGGAAGCAGATTTAATTTAGAGTGTTCAGGAACCTTTTCAGGATGCCTTTAACATCTCCCCAGCAAAAAGCACCTCCAAACACTTTGTTTCACACGTCCAGAACTTCTGTAATGTTTTATTAAAGTCACACTAAATGAGTTTTTGGGTGTCCTAGCAGAGGGATTAATCAAGATGGCACCCTAATGAAATATACATTTTTAACACTGATGATGTAACCAATACAATTAGGGTTTGTGTAGCATTTGCTTTTGGTGTTTGAACAATTATTTTTTTTTAAATGAAGTGAGCTCTTTTGAGCAGTCTATTGGAACTAAGTTTGTTTTGAAGGGCAGTTTGCAAAAAGTCAAACCCAATGTTTAGGTGGTGCTGAGATAACTCTGGTTTCTCTATAGTCTGTAACCACACAGTTCTGAAAATGGGGCTGAAATCAAGCATTGCTACATGTGGAAGCTGTTTCTAACTTAGWGCCCTTTCTGAATTGACCACAAAATCATTATTCAACTAAACACAATTACCAGTCATCTGAACAGGAGGCAATAGGAGAGCTGCAAGCTGTGGGACAGATTTTAAAATCACACAAAACAGGAGTTGCTGCAGTTGAAGCAGAGGCTGGTWGYTGKGTGARTTGTRTTTTTCTTCATTTTGGAGAGAAGTAACTGGGGGGGAAAAAGCCAGAGGAACACCACAAAGGTTGCCTTCTAACCAGATACACTCACTAAGCAGTGAAGCCCTTCAGTTCAGAAAGAGGCATTGTTGAAGATGAGATGTTGCCATTGTCTATCAGGCAAACACCTCAATGACTGACTATTCTAACAAATTAATCTAATCATCTCACTTGCAGCTGATACATAACATAATGTATTTTTAGACCAATTAATCTCATTAGTGATTGTTGCAAATCCTCCAAAATCTGTCAGAACTCCAAATTGCTGGCTTCCCTGAGTTTGTCAATAATTTTCTGTGTTGACAAAGCATATTTAAAAGTTTTGAATCTTTAAGTGGCAAAAGACAAGGAAGGAACTTGGTCTTACAGCCCACCCCAACATTMATTTGTTTCTCTTTTCTGAACCCAGTTTATGAATTTTATACTTGGTTGTCCTAGCTAAATATGTTTTTCTGCATTGCCTTCTTATTTTCACTTTGTGTAGTTCTCATTGTTTGCTAATTAGGTCCACTGAGGTTTCCAAATGTCAGCATCATGTAATTCTCCTAGTCACTGTCAGGTCTTCCTCAGCAACTTGCAAACATTTATTCTTTGAAGAATCCCCCCCTTCCAAAACAGTCTCTTCGTGCTTGCCCTAAATCCAAAATTCTCTGTGGTTCTTAGTTAAGAAGCTCCATATTCTTGAGTATTTTCTAGAACTATGAAGGAAGATTAGAACGGTAGCAAGCTCCCAATTTTTGTTGTGCAAGCTGTGGCTATTTTGTTTTTTAGAGKGTTCAAGCAGTTGTTTGCTGTTACACCTTAAAATTGTGCATGGATTCATGCAATGCTGCGTAGTCATTTATTTAAATCAGTGGAAAAAAATAATATCTCATAGCCTTCAGTGSAAGAAAGTGCAAGATTCTTACAGAAAGCCTTCTCTGTTTGTTGGTGGAGGTGCAAAACCTAAAATCTGCAGGTAAACAATAATACAGAGCTCTGGCACCATTCCTCTGAGCTGGCCCTGGAAGGAATTGCATTWGTATTGTGAACATCAGTACCATTTCTGGGATAAAATACATTTCTTTCCCACTTTTGAATAATTTACCCTTTTCTTTCAGAGTAGAAGGCATCACTGCCAAAACAGTGTGAGCATAACCCACTGCAATTAGCCAGCCTGTGCAGCAGGCCCAATGGAAACCCTACATCATTTTAGAAGCACTGAGACTGCTTGAAAGAGCCTTACAAATAATGTTATAAGCTATAAAAATAGTTCAGTTTTTGCACACTCTGGTCTGCTTTCATCCCATGGCTTTCTAGCCCCATGACAGCAACTCCTCCTTTTGGCAGCAGGGAAATGTTCTCCTGCACAACTCCTCAGGTGATTCCTGCTCTGAAGAGGGATGCAGGTCCTGARCTGGATTTGGAAGAAGTTGTTGTGCCCAGTGTGCTCTTTATAAGGCTGGGTAAAAGGGAAGGGCTGCTGTATTGTACACAGAACATTCCTGACATGCAGAAGGGACTTGCATGTTCACAGTATGTACCCTACAAGTCATTTTTTGACACTTTATAACTTTAAATAGCAGCTTCTCAGGAATCTCTGACTTGGTGCTTTATATGGCCCTCATCACAACTGTTCTCAGAGCAACTGGAGAACAATTTTCCTTCTTGTACCATTGCATGGGACAGAAAATTTGTATCTCCACCTTAGAGGGGYCCAAGGCTGAATATTCATTGGATCATTTGTCCAGTCCATCATCATGTGCTWWGGGGAAGTCCACAAGCACTGCTRCAGGCCAGTGTGAGATACCCTTGTGTCTGATCTTTACATTGTCCACCTCCAATTCTGCTGGCTGCCAYGTCAGGCAGGGACTAAAAACCTTTGAATTGGTTTTGTATTGAAATAATTMTKTTGTAATTCTCTTTAAAGCTGATCTCTCATTGTATACTCCTCCTCTTTGGGTGTGTCTGTGAGGATTGAACTCTGAAGAAGGCAGATTTTCCTAGTTTCTGTGAAGGTTAATGCCTCAAGTTCTTACCTGATGGAATCCATATTAAATGTGCATTTAAAAAATCMCAATAAGAAAAACCTTGCAAGCAGCTGTACTTCAAAAGCCACCTCTTTCCCAAGCCTGTTTTCATGGACTACATCTCCTTTGTGTACTTGGACAATACAAATACTTYAGGGGAAGGTGTGGTGTTCACTCTTCTGCCACCTGATCCATTAGCAGGATCTTTCCATCTTTATCCTACAATCAGTTTCTTTCCACTTCTCCGTGTAGGAAATTATTTTATTAGAATTGCTGAGTAAGGAAACCCCAAGTTATAGTAGGATTTTATTTATGCTGGAGAAATTAATGCCAGCTAATARTCTTGTTTCTTGATCTATTTTTCTTTGGTATTTGATTTTTGGTAATTGGCCCAACTTGTGTCCTACTGTGGGAGCTTGGCAGAGAGAGAGAGAGGGATGAAGAACAGAGAAAAAGATTTGTAGGTGTCAGAGACAGCTTGTGTATGTGCCTGCATACATATGTGAGCTGGCATAAAGCAGGGCTATGTGGATTTTAACTGTTTAAATAATACTGTACAGAAATCTTCAGCTGGCTGAGGATGTGACCCAAGAGAGGCAGCAGGAATATTTGCAGGTGCTCCACAGKGTTTGATTTCTGGGCAGGGGGGATCAGCATGCACTTCCTTCCCAAGATGCTTTGTCCATGCAAGGGTGAATCATGCGAGGCTCAGTTGACTCATGGGTGGAARAAATGGAGTTAGCACAACCCAAAATGGCAAGGATTTGTGGTCACAAGAGAAAAACAAAATGGACATTTGCACAACAAATGTAGGCAGTGAAGTATTTTCTCTTCAGTCCTTTTTATAATGGTGAAGGGAGGGCTTGACTTTTTTAAGAAAAGGAAASCTGAACTGAAAATGAAAGCCAATATATTGCCATTCTACCTCTAGCTGTGCTCTTGCCTGAGCTGGTAAGTTAAATGGGTAATGCATGTGACATTATTAGAGAAAAAACTAGGCAAGAGAGGACAGAGTATTTTAATTGCTCAGAGGAACTCTTCCTCCTGAGTCAGAAATAAAGCTGTGCCTCTACATGCTGTCAGTGGCAATATGGTGTTGCTTAATTACCCTCTGAATAGCATCTAATGCAGAAGTTGTGATCATCAGTGGTTATTAGGAACCAAAATGACCTTTATTTGGGACAAGTGATTTGGCTGCATCCAGTTTTTGGTAAGTGCTTTACATCTATTCTAGTTTTCCTTGGAGTTCCAAATGGATGCGTTGTGTTTTTTGGTTTTGTTTGTTTCCATAAATCTTTTAGCTGGTGGTGCTTTCTATAAATGTTTTGAGTTCCAGCTGACAGACAGCTCAATTAGAGTGGAGAAAGCCTCATGAAGAGATGGATGTTTGATACATCCCACTGAAAAGCATTTGTAGAGAAGGCACTAAGTTTGTTGAAAAGTATTTCTTTTATAGGGCTATTAYGAATTGTAAATACCCATTTTTTATTCCTAGTTAAAATGGAAAACCACTTGAAAGGAAATAACCACAGTGTTTTAAGCTCCACAAATGGTGTTGTGTGCATGTGATGTCAGGTGGATGCTGGGTTCTGGTGAGGATCCACAGCCATGGACACGCCATTCCAGGCATGGCAGAGTGGCTCAGCTCCTCAGCTTGTGGCAGGTTCTGCAGTGGTTCTGGGGGCTGTTTTGGGAGTCTTGTTTAACATGGCACCTCGGAGAGTCCAGATAGGTTTAACACGTCCTGCATTCACTTCGCGTTTCATTTTAAAGGATGCTCTCTGCTCTCTGCGGAGGCTTCAATTACAGCGGCCCAAATGACAGGCATAATTAAGGCGAGTGGTGGGATACCAGCRGAGCACTTCGGCGCTTCCACCGAGGATTTGGCAAATCCTAGCTTGATTAATCTGTTTAAACATCTGTGCATCCTCCGCTCCGTGCCGCTCACCGCTGGGCATCCCTCCCTTCCTCCGCCCGCCYGCGGGGGCTCCCGCAGAGCCGCAGCCCCGCTCGGCTCCCGCACAGCCCCGCTCCTTGCGAGGAGCTCGCACCGCTCCGTGCGGGGCCGTGCGGAGCAGAGTGGGGCTGTGCGGGGCCGTGCAGGGCAGAGCGGCTGAGGGGCAGCCGGGAGCGGGGCCGTGCGGGGCAGAGATGCTGAGGGACTGTGCGGGGAGCGG